>VUQI01056326.1:0-10801 GCA_015106735.1 Paratilapia polleni | reverse complement strand
AGTTAGTTAATCAAGCAACACAAGTTAAGCTACACAACAAGCACCACTGTGCGATGCAACAGGAACAGGAAGTGATACCTTACCACAGTTCACACCAAGTGAGAGCTCCACCACTTCACATTGCTGTTGGGTGACTTTATGCCATTCCTGGTGCAAGAATTCAAGCAGCTCAGCTTTGTTTGATGGCTTGTGACCATCCATTTTCCTCTTGATCACATTCCAGAGGTTTTCAATGGGGTTCAGGTCTGGAGATTGGGCTGGCCATGACAAGGTCTTGATCTGGTGGTCCTTCATCCACACCTTGATCGACCTAGCTGTGTGGCATGGAGCATTGTCCTGCTGGAAAAACCAATCCTCAGAGTTGGGGAACACTGTCAGAGCAGAAGGCAGCAAGTTTTCTTCCAGGATAACCTTGTACGTGGCTTGATTCATGCGTCCTTTGCAAAGACGAAACTGGCTGACTCCCCAGATTATCACCGATCCTCCACCAAATTTCACAGTGGGTGCAAGACATTGTGGCTTGTAGGCCTCTCCAGATCTCCGTCTAACCATTAGACGACCAGCTGTTGGACAAAACTGGAAATTAGACTTATCAGAGAAGATTACTTTACTCCAGTCTGCTATGGTCCAGTTCTTATGGTCTTTTGCAAACTTCAGCCTGGCTCTTCGCATGAATCAAGCCACGTACAAGGTTATCCTGGAAGAAAACTTTTTGGGTGTTATGTTGTCAGTAGTTTATAGAATAAAACAAAAAAGTTCATTTTATTCTAACATATACCTATAAATAGCAAAATCAGAGAAAGTGATAATTTTGCAGTGGCCCCCTAATTTTTTCCAGAGCTGTATATATAACCATTAAAATCATTTTATTGGTTCATCAAACTCTCAGTGGTTTGCCTCCCCAGTACATCTCTGATTTCCTCAGTGTCTATAACCCAGTCAGACCTCTCAGGTCATCAGGTGCAGATCTTTTAACTGTTCTTTGAATCAGATCTAAGCATACTGAGGGTGCTTTCAGTTACTGTGGTCTTGTCCTTTGGAACAAGCTGCCTGCTGACCTGAGGTCAGTTACATCTGTGCCTACATTAAAAAACTGACTAAAACCCTTTTCACAGGCCTGCACTAAATAGTTGTTCATGACAGTACTATTAGAAAAAGATTGAACAAGTATGGCTTGTTTGGAAAAGTTGCCAGAAGATAGCCTTTTCTGTCCAAAAAAGAACATCTCTTACCAACTTCCATACATGGTGATCAACAGGTGATCGCCTTGGGCTTGTTTTGCAGCCACAGGATCTGGGCTCCTTACAGTCATTGAGTCGACCATGAACTCATCTGCATACCAAATCATTCTAGAGTCAAATGTGAGCCCATCTGTCTAACAGCTAAAGTTTGGCCAAAATTAGATCATACAAAAGGACAATGATCCCAAGCACAGCAGCAAATCTACAACAGCAGAAAAAGAAAACAATCAAGATGTTGAAACCTGATAGAAATGCTATGGAGGGAGCTGTCCATAAAGGAATGACAGTAAAACTCAGTGAACTGAAAGAACGCTGTAAACAAGAGTAGGCCAAAATTCCTCCACAATGATGTGAGAGATTGATAAAAGCATAAAGAAAATGATTACTTCAAGTTATTGCTGCAAGAGGTGGTTCTACAAGCTATTGCATCATGGGGTGTACTTAATTTTTCACAGCACCGCATACAGTCCTGTGAAAATGTTCTTTTTCACAGGATTGTATTATGTCTATCCCCATTTGATTAATGATATTTTAGTGCTTAGTGATACTCAACAGAACATGTCTGTTTTAAAAAATATTATATGGATTTTAAAGAAAAAGCAGTAGAGATTAAATTAAAATGTCTTTAATGTGGATAGCCCATAGAATGGGTGGAGCTAACCTATAATCCTGCCCTAAATAGATATTGTTCTGATTTATTATCCAGTAGACAGAAAAAGGAGAAAATACTCTCAATTACATCTGTAACCACTTTTGCTCCTCAGAGCCATGAGGTGAGATCTTTTTTTTTTTTAAACACTTGCATATATTGAAATCAGATCCTGAATTATCTCAGATTTTTGATCATCCACACTTATTTATATATAGACATGGGCGAAATTTAAGAGACCATTCGGTCCATGCTGATTTTGTTTCTAAGAAAACATCAGATGGCCAGTTGCACCAGACTCTCTTCAGTCCTCTTGTAAATGGAAATTATGTCATGGTTCGGCTGGTTTGGGGTTAGTTTTGGGGGTTTGTGTTTGTTTTTCTTTTGTTTTGTCCCTTCTGTTTTCCTGTCTGCATCAGGTGGAGCATCTGGTTGAGTACTGGTCCTGGACTCCGCCTTTGGGCGGAGACTCTAGGGGTGAGTCAGATTGGCCTCATCTGCGGGCCATTACTTCGTCAGGCAGCAGGTATAAGAAGTACGGGTGGTGCCTCAGTTCCTCGCCAGACCGTCCCAGTAGATATGGTGACATTCAGGCTTCCTAAGTCATAGTCAGAGTTCTTGTTGTTTCCTGTTTCGACCTTGCTGATGTTCTTACTGTTCCTTTGTAGGACAGCTACCTGTTCCTCATCGGAGCCAGTTGGTGAAAGAAACCAGTATTACCTGACTCCTCACATCGTCTCAGTAACTCCTCTCGTCGTTGGCACCACTCAGAGCTCGGAACACACATACCTGCCTGCCGCTCATCTGCCTGCCCGCTCTCCACCGGTTGCTCGGCCAAAGCATACCTGTTTCCCTGGAACTCCACCACGCTCTGCTCAGACTCAGCCCCAAGTAAGAGACATTGAATGGAACACAGCCCTGGGCTGAATTCTCACATCTCCCTCCGCTAAAATTAGCCATTAACCTGTCCTTTCTCTCCCCCGGCAGAGTATTGTGCTTCCAACCCCGCCCGAGCCTGACTACCTCCCTATTCCATGTTCACAGTTGAATCTTTGTGTTTAATAAAACCTTTTTGTAATTTTGCTTGTCTGCCGAGCCTGCTTTGTGGGTCCTGCCAGCCTGAGTCATGACAAATTACCAGTGTGGGAATTGTGCCCTGTGTCACAATACAAGTAAAACTGCATATTTTTGCCACCCACATAGGAAAAAATTTCCAATTATGAGTGTGATTACATGTGCCTCTACCCACGTTATATATGTGATACGCTGCCCATGTGGCCTTGCATACATAGGTAAAACTATTTATTAAAACCCATGAGGTTGATTCTGTTGATCTGGACGTAGTGTTTTCTGTGGGAGAAAGTGGCGAATGACCAAACTTTTCTCTCACAGAAAACACTGCATCAAGATGAACGGAATCAACCTTCTGGGATTTCCTTACCTGGATGATTGAGCATGCATCAAGATATTTATTAAAACATTAAAATGAAAACATAGAATAAGTGAACATGAAAGTGCGATTCGCTGACAGGATAGAGATCCAATAGCAGCCCATTTCAACGACATGAAACATGATGTAGCTTCCCTACGTTTTTGTGGCATTGAACTTGTTTTGACACCACCTAGGGGAGGAGATCGTGACTTGTTATTAAGAAGAAGAGACACTTTCTGGATATTTACATTACAGACATTGTCACCTAAGGGACTGAACTTTCACTCAGTGGAATGTTATAGTTTCTTTTTGATTTAAATGTTCCATCAGAAAAGATCAAGGATCATTTTTAAAAAGAGAAGTGTTTTTCTAGTGATAGTACAGTGATAGGGTTGATGCTTGTCTGAAGTCACAAAAGCTGAAGTCACAACTAGTACAAAAAACTGGTCAGTTTTTTGTACTAGTTGTGATATATTGCATTTATTCTTGAGCATTCTATATAGTTTATTGTATGGACATGACTACATAAATTTGTGATAAATATTTGCCTTATATATAAGTTATTTATTAATTCATGTTGTGTATAGGATATTTTGATGAATGCTCACTGTCCCTCTTTTGACTTGTGTAGATGTAGATGGCGATGATTTGGGGTTTTTTTGTCAAAGAAAAAACAGTTTAGAGGTTTTATGAATGTTACTCACCATTGTCAAACTGATGTCTTTATTAGCATTATCATCTGATTAATGGGATACACATGTGTGAAGTGTTCATTAGCTAGTACGCTCTGATTGCATGATTGAACCCTGTCCAGTGGATGTATGTGTGTGAATTGCAATTCGTGGAGGGGAGAGTTAAATTATGTTTCATAAGCATAGTGAAACTATGCTTCTGTGGTATGTGTCGCTTTATACTGTACTGGTACACCATGAGCGAAAAAATTGACACTGTACATAAGGAAGAACTGCACTGTATTACAGGCCAGTAATCTAAAATCCTGTCTGCAACAAGTAGACAGTCTGGCCTCTGTAGCATTGAGGTAAAGATTCAGCTTTTAAGTATGGCAACTAACATGTAAGAAACAGTGGGAACAATCTATTTTCAAAATAGTTGCCATTCCTGGCTTGATTTTGATGACAGAAATCCACACGGTGTTAATAACATGAAACACATCTTCTTTTCTCTTGTAGGTTTCTTCTTGTAGGTATTTCAAACAACTACGCGTTAAATTGCCACTTCAGCTTTAACCTGTGCCCAGGCATTTGTAAAATGTCACAAGATAAAAGAGTTCACAAGCCATCACCATTATGTAGACCATGTAGTGAGCAGCAGGCTCACAGGAAAACCACGCAGAAACAAGCATCAGCTCGGACCACAGAATGCAACAGAATGAATGTTTTTTGTGCAGCTCTCACTTTGTTCATTGTTTCAAGTACAGATACAAGGATCACTGTAGACGTATTCAGTCTTTTTTTAGCTCATTTTCACTACGTGGTGATAACACTACAAGCGGCACACCCAAAAGTACTTTATTACTTTAAGTCAATAAATTGCCAAGTGCAGTTTTAAGTCTATGTCAAGCAAGTTTGACCAGCTCTATACAAAATTTTGGCTCTTTAGCTGCTGAATGCTCCAGTAAATTTACCAGCTAACTGCTTTGTATACTGTTTTTTTGCAGAGCAGTGAATCTGCTGTACGCCTCATATGCTGTTTTCACCAAACATGGCACTGTGTATTATGACCAGACATCTCCACTTTGGTCTCATCTGTCCACTGGACATTGTTCCAGAAGGCTTGTGGTTTGTTTAAATGCAACTTAGCAAACCTAAGCCGTGCTGCCATGTTCTTTTTAGGGAGAAGAGGCTTTCTGTAAATGCACCCAGTTTAGCTGTATGTTGCCCAATAGTGGGTTGCGTCCCTGAACCTTTGGTTTGGGGAACAAGTCCTAACTGTGGTTTGCGCTTCTGCAGTGAAAGTCACGTCAGAGAACTCCTGCTTTCCTGGGGTGGTCCTCATCAGAGCCATTTTTATCTGGAAGTTTTTAACACTTACTGAGATTGGTATCTTACAATAATGATGTTTATTTCATAGTTTTAAAGACTTATTCTATGCTTTAGAAAAAAATCTATTAAAACTCTTTGAACGATTAGGTGTGTCCAGACTTTTGATTCATACTGTACATGTGGAAATACAACGTGTTTTTCACTCTGCTTCATGTAAGGAAAAACTGACACGGTGTGAGTTGTTAGCAGACAGATGCAGGTTGTCATTAAAGTCATATAAACGTTCTGTTCTGATATGCTGACTTCAATGACTGGTGACTTCCATAGCAACAATTTGCAGCCAAGTGCTAAGCAACAGGGATGAGAATAAGCATCTCAAGTTTGAGGCCATGATTTTCAGCCAGAAAAGGGTGGACTGGCCGCTCCAGATCAGAGACCTGAGGTCATGTTCTCAATCAGAGGACACATTACTCAGGGTCTAGTTCACAAGTGTGGGAAAAATAGAGTGGGATACTGACATGGTGAGCGGTGCAGCATCTATAGTGAAGCAGAGGCTGTACAGGTATGTTGTTAATTTTCTGCTGCTTTAAATTCCATTATTTTGCTGTGAGTTGGTTTTATAAATAACTTTTTATGTCGGTGAAAAATACAAAATAAATAAATTTTGCTTGCTTCTTCATTGATTGCTGGTAGATATACTCTGTTTCTTACCTCACTTATGGGCATGAGCTGTAGACCACAAGTCGTGGTCTAACCCGAGTCTTCTCTAGTAAGACCGCTGCTCCTACAAACTGGACCCAGATAATCAGTAATGGATGGATGGATGGATGGATGGATCTATGTTATGGATTTAGAAGATGTTCCCAATGTTTTCACTGATCACATGACCGGTACTCTTGTCACATTCTTTGTGAAAGCTGCTAATTTCTCATTAAAATATATAAAACAGTTGTCTAATTTTCAATACACATCAGACTATTCATGTCTATATTGGCTAAGACTGAAAAGTAAATGTCTGGCATGATGTCATCTTGAAAAGAAAAACCACCACATAGCACCACACCAACAGAAAACAACCACAGAATAAAACGTTCCGCTCAACAAGCCAGTCAACTTACATTTCCTTCAATGGAAAAGTCTGCGCAGGTGATGACATCCGACAGTCAGAACAGGTTATTCATCATCAAACATGGACAGACTTCACATCATTCTTGTTCTTCTTTTAGGTAATATATTGGAGGGGTAATTTTATTAAACATTAATTTTTATTACAGATTAAACCATTGTATTGACTCTATTTGACAAGCTACATCAACCTTTGTGCTCAACAGTTAGAAGCATTTGGTATGATGTGAAACATAGCCACATTTGTTATTATGTTTGTATTCCAGGAGCTGATTGGATATCTGCATCAGTGGTGGATGTGACGGTGAGGTCGGGAGAAAACATCACTCTGTATTGTGACTGTAAAACATCAGCTGAGGAATATATTGTGTGGTACAGAAATTGCAACCATGAAAATCAGCCTCCTCTTGTTCTAAAACAAAAAGAGGATCCATGGAAACAAACCAGTGACCGGGCAACTTCAGTGAACACTCTACCTCGCTTCCACTTTGGAAAGAATCAGTCCTCTGGATCCTATGATCTACTGATCATGAATATTTCTGATTCTGATGAGGGCCTCTATTACTGTGGAACTGAGCGGGAACATTTGGTGGATGAAACAAGTGTTAAGGTCAAATATGTTCACAAATATGGCAGCGTTAAAACAAGGATCCTAATCAGTAAGTACACTTGTGTTATTAATTAATTTTTTTTTTATATTAAGGAATTTAACTGTGACTATTTGATTAATAGTATGAGAACGTGTTCTTGTATTCATCGGAGAATTATATTTAATGATAAAGATGACCACCATGAATATAAATCTTAAATAAATGACTTAAACTACATATACAACAACAGTATATGTGAAAATTAGGTTCATCATTATTTATTGATCATAGACATCGTAAACAACTCACATGCAAATCATGTACAACAGTCACAAGAGATTATACCTAAGGCCAGCTAAATCTGGAGCCTGTTTCAGAAGTAGACTTTGTCTGTGACTTAGATCTATTGTATTAAATTGTCAGACAGTGGTTGTAGATACCTAAATGCTTGGTGTGGTGTAAAAAATTAAGTGTGTAATAAATGTGTTTGTTTAAATCTTTATTAAGCAACTGAGAACTAAACTTAAATATACAGAGGATATTTAGGATTTTCAAATTAAATTCAAAGTCATATTAGAAAACTGACCAGAGCTAAACAAATTATTTAGAGGATGCCATGGGTGGTTTTAGAATCCATGTCAGAACTCCATGCTATTCTCGTCATTGAAGTCTTAGCTGTATGTTAGATGTTATTGTTAAGTCATCAGCAGAAGCAGTTGTCTTTACACCTGGCCATTTCCCCTCAACATAACATGCTGACAGCATGAGATGACTGTTCATTTATGTTATATCCCAGCCTTTCCTGCTGTTGCAAGATAATCTTTATTCACTTTATCTGTGAGTGGCAATTATACAGTATGTTGTCTCATAGATTTAGATGCACAAACAGTCCATTTGATCTGTATTTTTTTTTATCAATTTAATCTTTAATTTGTTTTTAATTGAAAAGGTTTTACAGGGAGAGAGAAGCAATATCAAAAACTCCACACTCATACATTACATACTTTATTTGATTCTCAGTGTGTAAAATGTTTAACTTTTTGGTTTTTGTTTAATAACCAAAGAAATGAGTAAAGGAACATAGTAAGCTGCAAACACATTTTAGGGTGCTATTCATGAAACTCCATTATGTTTTATACAATTTATGGAAGGAGACACACATACACAGCTATTGCAGTTAACAAATTAAAATACCACTGGCAATGTGATTTTAGTTGCAGTGTGGTCCTACTTGTAGTGTCTTTTCTTATAAACTCAGAGCTGCTCTAATAAATAGTATAAGCCATCCATCCATCCATCCAACCATCCATCCAATTCAGGGTCAGGGGGGTGCTCGAGCTTATCCCAGCTGTAGTATAAGTCATAACATACAAAAGAAACAACTTCTACAGTTGAGATTTCCCCTTTGTAACAGACTGGCCTGTGTCAGGTTAGACTTTCGATGTTAGATGGAGGATGGAGGCAAACCATACCACACCGTATACAAAAGACTCTGGGTCTGAGGAGTAAAGCCTGTGTGGAGCCTATTTAGATTTAAAAAGATGATTAAGCAGGGTATACTTTAGTGTGGTGCTACTGTGATCTTACGTTGTTGCGTCCATGTTTTATGGATGAAATCTACAATATTTACCATATACAATATTTCATATCTATTTTGTGTTTGCTTAGTTTATTACTGCAGACTAATACGATGTTTGTGTTATAATATCAGTTTGGGGATAAATTTTAACATAATACATTTTAAATGGATTTTTTTTTCTGGCTGTTTAGGATCCATTAGGAAAAGTCCTCTTACATCAAGTAAACAAAGCACTGTGTTTGTCACCACCAGTGTTTTTATAGTATGTAAACCAAAAACACTATACAAAGCACTTTACATAAGTATACTTTGATGTAAGTAAAATTTTTAAATCTAATATATTGTACATATTTCATGCAGATTCCCCTGACTCCACTCCCTGCCCTGACTACACTCTTCGCCCTGACTCCAGTCCTAGTCCTGACTACAATGTAACCTGTGGTTCCAGTGTTGTGCCCTGGATGATGATATTTCCTCCAGCATTTTCTCTTCTCATTTCCTTTGTTTGCTTTATTTTTATTTATCAGTTATGTCAGAAAACAGGTACTGTATATTATAATAAATATAATTAAATTTTTCTCATTGTACACTGTGTAAAATCACCCCCACACCCTCCTCCAAATCAGCAACTTCTTAAGTGGCAATGTTGCTGTTGAATGCCCCAGTATGATAGTGTATTTCTGTTTATGCAGAAAAAGGACTTCCAGTTTATCAGAATAGACCAGATAACAACGGTCAAAGGAGACAGAATCAGGTAAGCTTAGGAACTTTTTCTTCTTTATCTTCTTCTCTGCCCTCAGTTTTTCACATTAACACCAGTTTGGAGGTTGTTACTCAAAAAAAGTAAGGTATTACACATTACTCGTTACTTTTTTTAAAAAAGTAATTCATTAGTGTACTTAATTACTCCCTGGAGAAAGTAATCTTTACACTACTCATTGCATTATTTTTGTATTACTCTATAACACAGCCTGATATAATATAATACAACACAATATAAACCTCAGGCTACAGTCCCACACACTGATACAAATCTCTATCCTAATGAGGACACACAAGATCTTTCTTTTAGCGTTTAAGTTTTAACAAAAAATCCAGACCAAACAGCACCTCACAGAAAAATCTTGTGGCCAAAGGGATTCCACTGTGGAAACTGGGACAGGTAGAAATGGAGGCCACATTGCTACAAGCTTGATTGCTCATCATTGCTTTTGCTACCTGTTGAAGATCAGGCTTTAACATCATGCTGGGTTCTTTGCTATTAGCTTTGTCTTAGCACGCTGTTTTTGCAGATGCTTTCAAAGAGTGTTAGTAGCAGTGGATAGTTGTTTCTGGCCTGGGCACAGTTTCCACTCTGCTATCACATACTTGTCCTTTCATGCAATAAAACTAAAAGTAATGTCGATATCGCAACTTCTCAAAAGTTGTAGACTGCTTACCATTTACACTATATTGCCAAAAGTATTGGCTCATCTGCCTTCACACGCATAGAAACTTGAGTGACATCCCATTCTTAATCCATAGGGTTTAATATGATGTCGGCCCACCCTTTGCAGCTATAACAGCTTCAGTTCTTCTGGGAAGGCTTTCCACAAGGTTTAGGAGTGTGTTTATGGGAATTTTTGATCATTCTTCCAGAAGCACATTTGTGAGGTCAGACACTGATGTTGGACGAGAAGGCCTGGCTCGCAGTCTCCACTCTAATTCATCTCAAAGGTGTTCTATCAGTTGAGGTCAGGACTCTGTGCAGGCCAGTCAAGTTCTTCCACACCAAACTCACTCATCCATGTCTTTATGGACCTTGCTTTGTGCAGTGGTGCGCAGTCATGTTGGAACAGGAAGGGGCCATCCCCAAACTGTCCCCACAAAGATGGGAGCATGAAACTGTCCAAAATGTCTTGGTATGCTGAAGCATTAAGAGTTCCTTTCACTGGAACTAAGGGGCTGACCCCAACTCCTGAAAAACAGCCCCACGTCATAATACAAGTACTGTTCTGGCAACCACCAAACCCAGACTCATCTATCGGGTTGTCAGACGAAGAAGCGTGATTCGTCACTCCAGAGAACATGCGTCCACTGCTCTAGAGTCCAGTGGCAGCATGCTTTACACCACTGTATCCGACGCTTTGCATTGCGCTTGGTGATGTAAGGCTTGGATGCAGCTGCTCGGCCATGGTAACCC
>VUQI01056325.1:0-11485 GCA_015106735.1 Paratilapia polleni | reverse complement strand
AATGGTTTAATTACTGCCGTCTTAAAGGCCTGTGGTACGTATTTAAGATTGAAGCATTAATTAACGGTAGGACTTCTTTGAGCAGTCTTGTAGGGATGGGGTCCAATAGACACGTTGATGGTTTAGAGGAAATAATTATTGAAGTTAACTCAGAAAGATCAATCGGAGAGAAAGAGTCTAAATAAGTATTGGTATTTTTGAAAGTTGCAGTAGATAATACGTCTGTAGGACGGCTGTGAATAATTTTTTCTCTAATGGTTAAAATTTTATTTGTGAAGAAATTCATGAAGTCATTACTAGTCAGAGTTAAAGGAATGTTTGGCTCAACAGAGCTCTGACTCTTTGTCAGCCTGGCTACAGTGCCGAAAAGAAAATGTGTCCAAGTGTGTCCAAGTGTCCAAACTTATTTGTGTTTATGATACCATAATTACAGTACCTTGGTTTAATAACAGTATTTTAAAATGCATTAGATTAAATTAGGTTTCTGATATGTGCAATATGACACACAATAGCCATTTTCTGTTAGTGTTCCTTTGATGTTATCGAACACAGAAGTTTTACGGCAGTCTATAATGGTCTTGCAGATAGTGGACAGTTTAGTAATACATGAAAAGAAAAGAGTGTACACAGGTATGTTGGTGTGCTGCCTGACAGTGTTCCAGTGGAACTCTAGCCAAAGCTAAATAAATGCATCCATCGCCATGTAAGTACTTACCTACAACCTTTTATTTTTTGTTGTTAATTATGAAGCAGTGTCATTGAGGTATTTAACATGCTATTTCATCAGCCTGAAACACACTGCTTTCCTCAAAATGCCCTGCCTACCTCATGGCACACTGGTTGAGAACCACTGGTCCAACATACAACAAAACTTAATACTACTTGATGATGGCATTCCTAAGCTTTCTGTTGAAACTGTTATTGATGCAAATGACTGCTCTGAATAACTTTACGATGCCACTGTAAGACCTCACTTTTTGTCACATCATTTGGAGATCATTTGCTGCTGCTTCACTCTCTCCGGCTGCTTCTGAAATTAAGGGCCATGTGTTTGATGGTGTTAAGTTGTGCTAAGTCATTTTGATAGATATAGTGTCCCATCTGACATTGGCTTACTGTCTTTAACAGTTGCTCATAGCTAAACCATTCTTAACCTGTTAGTTGTGCTCTGCTCACCTTTGTTTTGAAAGAAATTTAACAGCTCACTTCCCTCAGGTTGCTCCTTTCTTTCGTTTCTTTTTTGATACCCCGAATTTGCTTTCTTGGGGAAAGACGTGACTCAGGGTGTGCATTAGCAGTCACCTAGACAGAATAAATTAGCTGTGCTGTGAAAATGAGACTGAATGCGGGGTGGACTAAACCATTTTGCCTCATTAGTAAGGTGTGAAAGTGGCATTAGAGATCCTCCACTATTTTTTGAAATCAAAGTTTCATCACCCAGATAATTTATTCAGGCAATTTAATTATGACACTAATTACTTCGAAAAATGGCAAACTAAGACAAACCTTTCATTCCAGGCTGGCTAGGGCCCTGCCCATCACTGGGGCCCTGGGTGGTCTGTCCCACTTTTCCCCCGACTACAACGCCCCTGTATACAGCTCGTATAACTTAAAATTAAGTAGAGCTAAAATTAGTTCTTGAAATTTTTTGTTAAATTCTGCAGAGGGTAATAACAAAAAAGTACCTTTCATGTATGTGATCGTATCTACTTTAACCCAAATCCTGGCTGTTTAATAAACCTAACCAAACTGTAACTTAAAAACTTATTATATCTTTATATTACCTCACCTGAATTCTTAACAGGCTTTCTGCTTAAAGGTACATTCAGTCATTTTTTAGGTTATTTAATAGAACAAAGAATACTGCACTCATAAACACACATTGATTAGTGTGTACTTACATCTTCCAACAAACTTAGAATTAATCCATTAAAAATACATAGGAGCGGGAGCCGGTTTGTCGAAGATGACATGTTGTCCCGCCATCTTGAATACAGTGGCCGAGATGGACATTGCCATTCCGCCTAATCGTGTTTTATGTATGTGGCTAGAGACTGGACACATACGTAGTACGGCAAAGGAAGAGGAGAAGAGAACTTGTAGGCGTTCGTGTGCCGTGGAGGCAAATTTTAATTTGTGCCTGCATCTTCAGACTCAAGATATGAAGGATCATGAGTATGTTTTATCATCTGAGAAGGGGTCCCCTTCACCAACGAAGCGAAAGAGACAACACGACCGGTAGGAAGGAGTTGCAGAGAGAGAAGGATTTTAAAAGTGACGCTAAAGTCGCCTGCTTTCTGTTCCACTGGTAATTCAACAGTCTAAATTTAATGTTTTTGTTCTCTCTTGGCTGACTAAAGCAGAGTCACGTGCATAATGCTACAGCAAGTTTTACTAGTAGCCTTACAGTAGCCTTACAGTATCATTAGAAAGGTTTGTTTTTGTGACAAAAAATAGATTTTCCAAATCTTCACATTAAAATTCACAAATATTGTTTTCATAAGAGAAAGTTGTAGTTTATAACTCAGACACTCCTTATTTTACATAAAGGACATGCCAGACAGTTTACCTGAGTAAATCATTGAATACAGTTTCTGAGTATTTTTCAATGCTAACCTCGTCACTTGAAGGAATAGACAATGCTGAACTGGATGTCGTCTTGGCACATGGAGTTTGAGAAAAGAAAAAGTTAGTCTTTTTTTTTTTTTTAAAGTGTTTGTCCTACAGCAGCCACCATAGCTAGGATTATGCACTTGAATTGGGAGGGGTAAGAAAACAGAATTCAGTTGACTTCAATCTGCAATCTACTGAAATCTAGCAGTGTTTCTGTCTTTCTGCCAGAAACCCTGAAGGCATACTTCAAACCTCCCAGAAAAAAACATCCAGCGGACATGACCTGCACCCCCAGTGGTACATGTGGTGTATACTGTAAACTCCTCTACTAATTCATGTGTTAATAGTTTTGGGAGGCTTTGTCTGAAGCAACCACACAGCAAGACCAGTTTTTTAGTTTTGGTTTTGGTCTTACAGAAAGGATCCTTCAGTCCGTCATTTTTTTCTTTTACACTATCAACCAGCCGTTAAAAGTGAAACAGTGTTATACAGTATCCCTCAATATCCTCCCCTTGTCCTTCATCAGCTGCTCTCCTCACTCCTGGACTACATGCGAAACAGCCAGCAGCATGTACTAACAGGCTGCTGGCTGTTTACTGATGTTACTAATGCAAAAGAAACAAAGGGGAGGTCTATATGTGCATGCTGTGAGTGCATGACAGAGAGACAGAACACGTGCAAATCAAGGGTACAGGGCCTCCCCTCTGAGCAGAGAGGGATTCTGTTTTGCTCACGAGGTTGCCCGGCAACTATGACGTCACTGGAGTACACAACAAAGAGAAGCAAAGAGGGAGACAGAGATCACTATGGTTGCTATGAACAGATGTGACTACATGGTATCGATCATTTCTGCACATGACCTCAGTACATGTAAGGCATGCAGCTTTTTTATTGAAACATAGATTACAGCTTCATTTTCTGGAAGCAACAGTTTAGCTAGTGCTTTGTCAGCCTGCATGTTGTTAAATAATAGTAGGCAATACTTACTACTGTATTACTACTATAATAGCAAGCAACTGCAAGACTGATCTATAATTTAATTAAATTTTAAGGGTATATGCCTAAATTAAGCATAAACTTAGGGTGCTCCCATTGCATTGCTGTTACACCACCAAAAAAAGCGTGCAACCAGCCCCAAACTGGTCAGGTCTCTCCCTCTGTCTTTGTTGGTTCATCAGTCTTTCCTCCAGTTGTCTCCAGTTCCTCCTTGTGTTTCCTAATTATTTCATGAGCTTTGTTTTTCCCCTCTTGTGTTCCTACCTTTTTAGTGCTCTTAGTTTTCTGGATTGCATTTTGGACTACACCTCAGTTGTGGCTAATCCAGAAAAATTCCTGCTATGCCTTTTCCTGATCACTTTTCCTTGGCCTCAGAGGAAAGGTTCATGAGGTCAATGGAAGATGTGAAGGAGAATTCATAATGACTTAGGAAAAGAGAACCACTGTACTCAGAGAACCTGACTGCACTTACACCAGACTGTTTAATAATGTGACTATGGGTATTGCTGATGTACAGTACTGTGCAAAAGTCTCAAGCCACCCCTCATTTCTTTATATTTTGTTTCCAAGGAGACAGACCTTCTTGTAATGTTTTAAAGCAGTCTTGAGCAATAGTTCTCCAGGCTCTCTGAAGGTCTTACAAAGTGTTTCTTTGGACATTGGCTGCTTTTTCACTCATTTTCAGTAAAGAGGCCTAGAAAAACTATCTACAGCAGTATCTGAAAATCATGTCCTTAAAAATTAGGAAAAAATCCTGACAAGACCTGACACAGGACCTGAGAGATGCATCTGGACCTTCAGTTGATCCATCTACTGTTCACTAAAGCTTCATCAGAAATTGTCTCAGTGGAAGGGTGGCTGTCAAGAAGCTATTCTTGGATAGCTTCAGGGAGAAAACAGGGAGAAAAGGCTGAGGTATGCCAAATTACACAAGAACTGGACTGAAAATCAGTAGAAACAGGTCTTAGAGACTGCATAAGACCTGTTTCTACTGATTTTCAGTCCAGTTCTTCTGGAATCCAAATTTGAAATTTTCGTTTCAAATTGTCATTAGTGTGTGTGGAGGAGGTCAGGAGAGAGGTATAACAGTGAATGTCTGCAGCCATCTGTAAAACACAGTGGAGGCTCTGTCATGGTTTGGGGCTGCACCTCAGCCAGTGTTATATTCAGAATTGATGGAATTATGAACACAGAAAAGTACAGTCACATTTTGTTCAGGAAAGCATCTGATTGGCAGTGACTTTATTTTTCAGTATGACAATGATCCCAAACATACTTCCAATACAGTAAAAGCATACCTGGATAGAAAACACACAGTAGAACACTATCAGTCGTGGACTGGCCTCCCCAGAGCCCGGACCTCAACATTATTGAAGCAGTGTGGGATCATCTTTAGAGAGGACAGAACAAAAAGCAGCCAACATCCAAATAAGAGCTTTGAATGTCCTTCAAGAAGCCTGGAGAACTATTCCTGAAGACCGTATTTCTACATATGTTTGTCATGTTTCAGTAAATTGCTGCACCTATTTCCCATTTTCTTAGCAAAATATAAAGAAATGAGGAGTGGTTCAAGACCAAATTCCACCAGTTAAATTTTTGTGATGTAGAAGAACAGAAACAAGCATTGGCATCCTGGATTTATCTGTTTTCTGATAAGTCACTGGAGAAAACTTTAAAAAGTGCATTTTGGATAAATCACCATGTAGGATACAGTTTGTGGCTGCTCCAAACAAGTTAAAGCATATAAAAGATCTCCTTTTTGTCTACATTCTGAGATCAGCCTGATCTCCTAGCCATAATTCCTAATGTGTCAAAAAATATTCTCATAATATTCTAATATATTCATTTTTAACACTCAAGGAATGAAAATGTCAGGTCAGGTGGGAACTTTTTTCATGTGGTTGATTCTATATAGAATAACCCATGTACATCATTGTATTGTTGTATACATCTCCTATCTTCACTTCTACTTCTGTTCCCTGTTTCCTTCTGTCCTTTATTTAATTTCTTTATTCCCCATCTTTTCCCTCACACCCATGCATCTCATGTCTTTCACTTAGTAACCTCAGAGACGGACTGGGAAAGGTCCTCTGGGATTTCTTCCACCATTTTGATACCATCTTGTCCTCCACTGCCTGAACCCCCAGACCCTTCTGTTCCATCCTGCTTATTGCGAACCCACACGCGGCCACTGAGCACTACCCAGCAGGCTCGGCCCTCCCACTATGCCTACACTTTGCCAGCCTTTACACACGCTCACCCTCCTGTACTCCCCAAAATCTTCCAGCCCAGTGCCGGATCAGGTACTAGTCCACATATTACTCATTTTGTGTGCTGGTCTTTCTCTTCAGGGTCAGATAATTTAGGGTCACTGATTATTTCCCAATTTTTATCGAAGAACCTCTCTGCGTGGTTGGGAGAGATCTCTGCATTTGCTTCAAACCACCTTCTTGCACCTGTTGCAGATCTGTAGCTCTTTTTCAGTCTATTGTCATGGATGTACACCTATTCTTATTAGAGTTAGGATAAGACAACAAGCTCACCAATTCAAAGGCGACATTTCTGTCTCGTTATATCCTGTTATGATGCTAGAAGTCATTATTATCCCCTGTGGCTGGGTTATATGTTGTATGCTGATACAGTTTGTTATTTTCTAAATTATCCTTTGTTCTGTCATGGAGAGCTTATCTGCATTTTAGCTATACAACATAGAGTGCTTTACGGTCTTCACTCCATGTGATTCTGAACAGACATGGATGTAAACTCCAATGTGACTGGTTGGCAGAGGCACACAACTGTGCAGCAGTAAAACAAGTAGTATTTGAGTAATGGTCTGGGCAAGGTTTTAAACAAGTTCACCCCTACTGCAGAATATTTTAAAATAATTGCTTAATGAGTGACATGTTAAATCACGTGAGTTGTGTATATTATATGCAAAGCTGAAGTCATGGTGTGATTGGCCTATCTTAGTGAGAAGACTGGAAGCACAGGGACGAAGCTAACATGTCTGTGCTCACTTATTAACACAGTCATACTGGTGATTGTGTCAGATGAGCTATGTGTTTGTTAAAGTCAGGTGAGCCAGTGTAATTGCTGTTGTAAAGCTGGATGATTTTCATAAAAGCCAGATTCAGTCAAAACATTTATTTCTGTCCCCTGGTTGTAGTGTAGTGTAGTTAACCGTTTGTATATTTTTAGTTGCTCTCATTATTTGTCTTGCTTTATCTTCACACTGCTCCCTTTCCTCTTCTCTTTCTGGTACTACCTGGACATATTCTGCTGGCATCTTATGGATATTTCAGCTCCTCGAAGGCCCCAAAGCTTCCACAGTGACTCTTCTCCAGCTGAAGGCTTGGAGGCCCAAGCTTTTACCACTTTCATTCCTTCAAAAGCACTCTCCACTTCTTCTCTCTACCCTGTACCCTCAGATCCATCTCTCCACCTCCCTGATTCCTCTGATTCCTTGCAAACAGGTTTGTTTTTTGTTTTTTTGTTTTTTTGTTTTTCCAGCATTGTGATTTTGTCTCATTGACATCAGAATAGCTGCAGATCCAAAATGCAGCATGTATAATGTTGTCTGTATATTTAAGCTAATTGCACTTCAGTGATAAACACATACAGTCTCCTTTTTAAAGACACCATCCATTTAAGCAAACAGTTTAAGGTCAGTAACTGAAAATTCCTGAAAAGTACAAATTTTTAACGAATGTTGAACAATATTTTTTAATCAAATATTTTCTTTAGATTTAACAAGATTTATTTTTACTGTACCAATCATGATTATAAACAATTAAAAAGACAATAAAATCTATAAAGTAAGACAACATATTGTGATAGCAAGGGGTAAACTAAAGGGGGGTCCACACAGGAAGCCATTCGCTCCTTGTGCTTTGCTTTGTCGCTGATGGTTGGTCGCTAGCTGATGTTTCAGGCTTGGTTTGCCTAGGTAACCATTTAATGTATTTACTGTCCTATGTCATATGTCAGTCAGCGCTACCCCACACTCTCATTGCAGAAAAGTTTAACTCGAGACCCGCCCACTTTGCTTCACCAGCTGTTATTTCACTTTCAATGGCCTCTGGTCCCCATGTTGCTCAGTCACTTCCTGTGTTGACGCAACTTTAGAAGTATTAGTTTTCTTGATAATGAGCTAAAGTAGAAATGTAGAAAGTTCTAGACAGGAACTCCTGTAATAATTAGAATTTCAGCAAGCTTTAAATGGCTGATAAAATTGCATGTAAAGGTTAAATTTCAGAAATTCAATTTAAAATATAAGGATGTGGTTCTGGAGAAGATTTCAAATACATGAGGGTGCAGAATTATTCATGTATGCTCTTGCATGGATTTAGATCACTGATCAGGAAAGGTAAAGTTAAAATCACTTTAGAATGCTCTCATCCCACTGTTTTTCATTCCTCTTTTCTTTTCTTTTCTTTTCTTTTCTTTTCTTTTCTTTTCTTTTCTTTTCTTTTCTTTTCCACTTCCTCTTTCAGCCTGTCCTAGTGCATGGAGAGGACAGAGTGGTCCTTCCTTTTCCTCTGTCTCCTCCTCATCATCTTCAGCTCCTCTCAGTTCTTTCCCTTCTATACCTCAACCACGTCCTGCTCCCAGGCAGCCCAAAACTTGCCCAACCTCTGCAGGGGCATCGGGCTCTGCCCTCATCAGACCTACAAGTCTGCCTTCTTCCCCTGAAACAGGTAAAGGAATCAAGATAAAGTGTAGACCAGGCAGGTGTTTTTGACACTCTTTACTTCGCCTTTACTGGTGTCTTTCCTTCCTCTGTCCTCCCATGTTTTTTCCCTTCTTTTTTTTTCAGCTTCCTGGCAGACTGAATGGAGGCCTCCTAAATCTCAGGCCCCTCTAGCACAGCCTGCCCTCTCTCCTAGGTCTCTGCATCACTCTGTCAGTGATCCTGGACAAGCTGCAGTTCTGCAGAAAAAGCAGAGAATAGAGATGCCATGTAATGCTGCCCTACTTTAAACCCAGCTCGAGACTAACACTCAGAGACTGCTTGCTGTACTTGTGTCTCTTTCATTCATTTTCTGTTTCTTCCCACTTTCTTACCCTCCTGATTTTCTTCCCTGTCAGCTTTATTCTCTCTGCCCACTGCTCAGCCTTTAGATCTGAACCCCAGGGGAGGGTCTGGATATATTTTTTCTTGGAAGCCTCAGGTCACATCTACATTAGAGACTCCCTCCCCATCTCTGCTAAGTCCTTCCTCTGCCCATGTGTTTTCTGGGCTTCCTCCTCTTCCTCAGCCTCATGTACACCAAACTGCCTCAGTCTGCATCAGTGAACAGGATGCAGGTACATGTATCTTTAGGTTCAGCACAAAGGCGCGTGACCACATCCATCTAATGTAAAAGTACTCTGCTCCCCATGCTGGTAGTTTTTTAATATTAAAGTAGCTAAACATTTGAATGCACATGGTAAAAATAGATAGTGCTGGTGCACTGGTGTGATGGCACATGAACCCAGTTTTTTAGGTTGATTTGTGAAATCTCATCTTTGTTTTTCTTTCCTTTTAGAATTCAAAAGACAGCTAAGCATTCTGAGTGAAGAGGATAACCAGAGCACAAAACCCACAAGTAAGCACGAAGTCAGTGTTCAGTGTGGTCATGCCTGTACGCGGTGACTACATGGCTAACTTGCTGAACTGTATGTTATTCAGCCTCTGACCCCAGAGCCCCAGCGAGCCAAAACTCAGAGCTGTTCAGAGCTTCAGAGCAGAAAAGAGATGCAGCATTTGGAATCGACGTGTTCAAAGCATCAGCAGGGTAAGTTAATCCGAGAGGCTGCTTTGTTTTGGCGTTTCTAAACATTTGGTGTGGTCTGCATGGTTCTCAAGCAATAATCCATCCTTCCATATTCCAGCACTGTTGCTAATGATGCTTTCAAACTGTAGTTTCAGGAGTATTTCATGAGTTGTAAGTAATTATGAGGGAATTGGCCAATAAAAATTAAAAACTTTATCTGATTTAAATTTGTCTGATCTCCCCTTTGGTTCTGTCCTTGTGCACTTTGTCATGAGTGCTCCTTCAACTTGATTTTCATTTTGTGGACAAAGTTGTAGCGAGATAAATCTGTTGAGTAGGGTGGTGAGCAAAGATTGTATTTGTGTGGCCCAAAAACTCCTGAGTTTTCAGTGGGGAAAATATGGCATGCTGGCATGCCACAGGACATTGTCCATGTGAGACAAATTTAGGGTGGACAAACCAGTGAATTTTGAAATAAACGCTGATCATAATCCTGGTCTCACTCTCAATTTGGCCTTTTGGCTTGGAAACTGTGGATTCTTCAACTAAAACTGCTGAAAACTGCTCAGTTGTAGCTGGAGACTCAGCTCTCAGGAGCCGTGATTCTCCACAGGAAATTTGGTCAGCTTGAAACACACATTCAATTTATTGCAGGCCCTGAACAAGTGCAAGTGGTCAGAACAGAACTTACTTGATGATCTAAAAATAACAGCTGCACTGTAAATGGTTTGCACAAGATGATCTTGTTGGGGAGATTGTCCAAATATAGATTTGTTTGGTGGGCTGGTTCTCAGAACTTTTTGATCAAACCTCTTTTAATGCAACTCTGAAAATAGTTTCCTGTTAATAACTGACAAAAGTCTCATCAGTGGAAATTGATGTATTTTACCAAGGAAGAATGTGATCTGCAAAACAACTGCAGGAAGTATTTGGGGCGTAGTTTTTCTTTGTTTCATCAAATATAAAAAAGTTGTCATGAATATTGATGTTTCTGCCTGGAATACATTTGATTTGTTTTGTTTTTGTGTTGTGACATATACACATATTAACCCCCTACTACACACTAGAGCCTGACCGATATAGGATTTTTAAGACACATACTGATATATTTGGTGATTTAAAAATCTGATATATTGGCTGATTTTTTTTTTGTTTTGTTTTTTTCCTTTCAGACACATGAAACATAAACAGATTTCCCAAATATTTGTTATGTGTAGTTATTTATGAGTCCTTACTAAGATAATATAACAATGTAATTTCAAAATAATCTTGTTTTATTGTCACAACAAGTTGTGGATTACACGTTTCCGCTCTGCCCAACTCTGCTCTTTACAAGTGAAGATTTACATGGCATTGATGAAAAGTTCATTTTTTGATGTTAACTGCCCTTAAAAAGTTTCATAGCCCTACAGTACCGCAGTCTACTGTTATATTCATTTTAACATTTCCAATAAACATACCCAGTATGTTATTCATGGTTCAAACTACAGACAGTATGAAAGATAGACATAGTCAATGTGACATCACCCATTGGTTTTGGACTCCATGGACTCCAACTGTCTTGTTGGGTTTTTTTAAGCCAGAAGTTACCTTATATGGATGAAAGGGTGGAGTGCTAAGTTATCTGCTAACACTAGCAAGCTTGGTTAGCACACTGCATTCATAAACTGTACCACTAATCATTCAAGACCTCCCGGAATATTTTAGTTCTATGAATACATATATATATATACAGCTCCGGAAAAAATTAAGAGACCACTCCAAAATTATCAGTTTTTCTGATTTTGCTATTCATAGGTATATGTTTGAGTAAAATGAACATTTTTGTTTTGTTCTATAAACTACTGACAACATAACTCCCAAATTTCAAATAAAAATATTTTCATTTAGAGCATTTATTTGCAGAAAATGAAAAAATGGTCAAAATACCAAAAAAGCTCCAGTGTTTTCAGACCTCAAATAATGCAAAAAAACAAGTTCATATTCATTTTTAAACAACACATTACTAATGTTTTAACTTAGGAAGTGTTCAGAAATCTATATTTGGTGGAATAACCCTGATTTGCAATCACAGCTTTCATGCGTCTTGGCATGCTCTCCACCAGTCTTTCATGTTGCTG
>VUQI01056324.1:0-10376 GCA_015106735.1 Paratilapia polleni | reverse complement strand
GAAGTGAGGAAGAGGAAGTGCTCAGTGCGTCATGGGAAGCCCCCAGCAGCCTAAGCCTATTGCAGCTTAACTAAGGGATGGTTCAGGGTCAGCTGATCCAGCCCTAACTATAAACTCTATCAAAAAGGAAAGTTTTAAGCCTAATCTTAAAAGTAGAGAGGGTGTCTGTCTCCCGAATCCAAACTGGGAGCTGGTTTCACAGGAGAGGGGCCTGAAAGCTGAAGGCTCTGCCTCCCATTCTACTTTTAAATACCCTAGGAACCATGAGTAAGCCTGCAGTCTGAGAGCGAAGTGCTCTATTGGGATAGTATGGTACTATGAGGTCTTTAAGATATGATGGGGCCTGATTTTTCAAGACTTTGTAAGTGAGGAGAAGGATTTTATATCGATTTGTGGAGTTTTCCACCTACACAGAAAAAACCCCATTATGGAAATACAACCAACATGGAGATTACAGAGGTGTAAGTGTGTGTATTCCTCAAGTAAGCCAACATCTGCCTGTTTGCAATATGCTATGCTTAGAATCAATGTGGACTGGTTGAAAAATGGGCTTGAACAGGAAAGGGAATGAAAACTGTTGAAGAGCATAAACAACAAAGATGAACGATGCATGCTGTTAAAGGACAGGCAACGGCTGCAGCGGACAGTTTTAATTGTGCACACTTGGTTTTAACCCACTGTAAAGAATTTCTTTGTATATATTATAGCATCTATTATCTCTGACTGTACAAACATGATCAATAGCAGGCAACATTACACATTGTTCCACATATTTTTGATACTGCCCTCGAGTGGCAGCAGACAGTTACAACATGTAGACGTGCATCTGCAAAGCTGTGCTTAGCACTGAGCAGCAAATTCCTGGGCTGAAACAAACAGCCTCAGTTTCAGCGTGTGAAATTCAGAGAGAGCTTGCTGGCCTTAGATTATAACTTAGAACTTTATCGCATTCAAATATGGTCACTTCTGGCTCCAAAAATACAATACGGCAGCGCCATAAAGCTTCAGAATGTAGAGTCCATAAGCCAGTGGGTGACATCATGATGTCCGTCCATCTTTTATATACAGTCTAACCATAACACCAATATATAATGCTTAAGCAATTAGATTATTGAGTAAGTGTTTAGTCGGTTACAGGTAACAATGTAACAACCAAACAATGCAAAGCATCCCTCTAGTGGATCCAATCCAGTGACTGGTAAGACACCTTGGTTTCCTTTGCTATTGCAAACCTTTGCCCAAATGGGACAGTGTTAAGTGAGCACGTTCTGGCCTTTTTTTTCCTGTTTTCATGAGGACAAAAATGGAGAGTTGCATAGTGGACAGAGCTGTGACTAGTGTGCAAAGGTAAAATCTTATTCATCAAACAGCATCAAACAGCTGAAAAGTCTGGAAATTAATTGATTAAAAAGATAAGCCTAAAAATGTAACTAACTGCAAAAATATTGCTCAACTGAAAGATACAGACTGAATATGATGTTAAATCAAAACCATTTCCTACTTTTATACCTATCTTTGTGAAAAACAAGCACAAAAAAGCATGTGATGAAGTCAACACAGAACTCTTTGAATATCAAAACCTTCAAAGGAAATCATGATGTGAAGGTCTGGAAAAGTTTGAAGTTGTAACCATTTAACCCAGAAGCCCTGCTTTTCTCTTTAACGTCTCCTGTTCCCTCCTTGTTGTCATTTTTCTCTTTTTTTCCTCCTTTCCTCACACACATACAGTTTGTTATCAGTTCAAAGCACAGAGAGGTCAGTGAGGGAGTGTGTCAGTCAGACAAGTTGTCATCCAAATGATGACAAATTGGCCGCCTCTCTGCTCGCCTCCCAATCAAGTCCAGACCTGGCTTTCATGCACGTACAGTTCCTGTAAATTGAGATCGATGGCAGTCAGGTGAAGCTCTCCGTCGCTTAGCTCAGTCACACAAAGTCAGCACTCTGCCACTGCCATGTAGACTATACATCTGCTTAGACTCTGAAAATTAACTTTATCTGGTTTTCAGTGTTGCGTTTTAGTGCTTCATGGTGATGTAAATGCTGCTCCAAATGCTTTTTCACCCAGGACACACACTGAACACATCTGCTTTTGACCATATTGAACACAGTTGCTTCCAACATATATGGGACAAGGTACAGAGACAGTATGACCAACAGAGAGTCTTCACCTGTTTCTGATCTCAGCTCAGCTGCTAGCCCGGCTGCCCCTCCAGTGGGCTTGTTTCCAGGGAGACAAACATCATGTAACGCAACACCGCGAGTTTTGCAATAACATTGTCTTTATCATCGGCAATGGATGGAATTTTCTCATTTTATGCCTTAGAGCTGACATAAAGTAAAGCGAAACTCGGGGCAAAATATTTGCTTTCTTTCATGCCATTTTGTCTCACATTTCTGAACCTTTGTTGTCTCTATCTTCCTTTGCATCTTTCATACAGGGTATGTTTGGATAGCAACCTCACATGGACCTGTTACTGTTTATCTTTCATTCTCAAACCATACATATTCATCTATATTAGAAAC
Source organism: Paratilapia polleni (assembly GCA_015106735.1). Lineage (NCBI taxonomy): Eukaryota > Metazoa > Chordata > Actinopteri > Cichliformes > Cichlidae > Paratilapia > Paratilapia polleni. Next base: position 7,853 of record VUQI01056324.1, on the reverse strand, counting down.
TCCAGACATATTTATGTCTAAACTGGCATTGGAATATGATTAGCCAGTGGCAGTAAATGAGAAGCAAGTTTGATCGCTTCCTTCCTTCAGTCACTTACGGATTAAATTAGGCTACTGATTCGCTGATCCGGCTGACCAGCATGCCAACCATGCCAATCTGGCTTGTTAGCGTCTACGCTCAAAAGCTGTTGAAAAGCCATGAATTTAGGGAGAATCAGGTCAGGATATTTTTCCAAAGCTTTCTTTTCTAACAAGTGGCAGACAGCAGGAAACAATCCACTTCAAACGCTCTGTGGTTTAAGTGAGGAAGTTGCCAGGGTAGAACCAAGGAGCAATCTTCGGAGCTGAAAAATGAAGCAGTTGAGAAAATGGCAAAAAGTGCAGTTCTTCTAGGTGCCACTTGAAGCTGGCTCCAAAAGGGAGTCAATCTCCATAGACTCCCATGTTAAAATGTCCAACTTTAAAGCATTTAAAAGCATGTTTACAGCCTGTTACAAAAAAATGCTTTTAGGCTCTGTGGATAATTTCCCCCATCATAACAAGTGGGGTGAGTTTTATTCTTACCCATCCACCTGGATTATTGAGTTAGGGGTGTGACCGCTTCGATTGACCAAGGCTGCTGTAGCTGATCAGCGTCTGCTAGGCCTCATCCACTACTTCGAGTCATTAAACTGGACTTCTTCACTGTGTTTGTGCAGCTGGTGCCTTTTGGAGCATTTCTGATGGTTTATACTTCTATTATGGTTCACTGTGTAGTACAGACCATTCAAGAAGGTTCTCCTTCAGTTTTGGTGATTGAAATTCTAGTGTTTTATTAGTCTGTTATAAGTGATACTAGTGTTACCTGATAAATTATCACTCCATCCTTTCATCCTTATAACTTCTGGCTTCAAAACAACAACACACTAACTTTACAGCTTCAAAATGTGGAGTCCAAAACCAATGGGTGACATCACCATCTATCTTTTATACTATCTATGGGCACAATCTACAGGTGGTAGCACAAAAATGATACCCACTTGCTAGCAGTGAATGCACAGGTCTTTTAGCTGTAGTATTCATATATCATCACATTCAGACACTACACTGACTTTTTACTATGGAGCTAGCAGCTTAAAGACTGGCTAATGATGGATCCAACTGTATCAGACATTTGTATTCTCACAAATGGGCAAGTTCATGGCTGCAGTGCATAGGCTTAAGTAAGTTGTGTTTAAACTTTTAACTGTTGCCCCTCACCACCCAACCGGTCGCGGCAGATGGCTGCCCCTCCCTGAGCCTGGTTCTGCCGGAGGTTTTTTCCTATTAAAAGGGAGTTTTTCCTTCCCACTGTCACCAAGTGCTTGCTCATAGAGGGTCCTCTTATTGTTGGGGTTTTCTCTCTGATATTCAAGGTTCTGTACCCCACAGTATAAAGTGCCATGAGGTGACTGTTGTTGTGATTTGGCGCTATATAAAAAATATATAAAAATAAATATATAAATAAAATTGAATTGAAATGAACTATTAGATGAAGCTACATACACACTTATAATGTATTTAGTTTGGGTCAGTATAGCACTAGCACTATACTGGATTAGCTATACCCAGACTTTCCATCTGATTGATCGTTATGGTTGAGATTTAAGTCTTAATACCATGTAAATGTTGCATCAACATTACCCAATAGTATGATGACAGTGATATTCGAATAACACCGTTTATAGCATAGTCTGTCTTGATTGAGTAGCATTTTCTAGCTGACAACAATGTTGAAAAGTCATTAGGAAATGTTTAAAAAAGGCCAATACCACTTTCCGTCTTCCAAATACTGAAAATTCATTGACCTGGAGATTACACTTAGAACTATACCCAGCGTGATTGTACACAGTATAAAGGATAACCTTGTATAGAGTGCCAAGATAATTTTGACTCTTTACAACTGTTATTACATGTCACTTTTTATTTCTGGTTGTTAAAAAATATGTAAATTCTTTGCAGTTTCTTCCTAGAGTACTAGGGATGCCAGAGCTTGCAGGAGTGTGTGTCTCTCCCGCTTTGCTTTCCCTTGTGCAATCCTCCAAGAAACCTTCAGCCCAACACTCATGTCCTTTTGTTTGTTTTGACAATTCACAGTAAATTTGTGACTTTTCAAGGTCAGGTTTGAGCTAGTCATGTTTAACCGTGCCTCAGAAAAACCTTATAACTTTTGTTCAAAAGACCAATACTTTCAAATTAAACCAGCACTGTATCAGCTGGACTGTGTGTAACATTTAAGGTGACTTTGTTGTGCATGCACTAGCATGGTCTCTATCAATTCTTTTTTTGGTTCTGTAATTTAATTTTGCATATCTGAATTGAAATTGATAATTACTTAAATGATGATTGAAAATGATTCTGACATGCTGAATTAACAACTGTAGCTACAAAATATTGGCATTTGCTAAATATTTATATGTCAATAGGAAATGTAATAATGTGTTAGAGTCATAGACAGTATAAAAGATAGACATAGCTACCATGACATCACCCGTTGGTTTCTGAAGTCCCATTTTGAAGCCTTAAATTGAGTGTTTTTGCCGTTGCCTTCTTGGTTGCCAAAAAACTCCCAAAAAACAGATAAGAAAAGGAAGGGTGGGTCTGACTGTGAAAACCCACACTCAATGGCTAATGACTCGTCAATTCATTAGCCAATGAGCACGTGGTTTCATAATCCTTCATGGTATGACCAATATTTATAAAACAGACTTAATTTTTTATTTAATATAACCCAATACAAGGGTGACATGGTGGCATGGTGGTTAGCACCGTCGCATCACAGCAAGAAGGCCCTGGGTTTAAATCCACCATCTGGCCTGGGCCTTTCTGTCTGGATTTTGCATGTTCTCCCCATGTCAGCGTGGGTTCTCTCCAGGTACTCCAGCTCTCTCCACAGTCCAAAAACTTGCGACAGACTGGTAACCTGTCCAGGGTGCACCCCGCCTCTCGCCCTATGACAGCTGGGATAAGCTCCAGCCCCCGCCTGCAACCCTGAATTGGATAAGCGGAAGAAAATGGATGGATGGATGGGTAAACCAATACAAATGACTGACCATAACTCAGCAGGAAAGTGTTCACAGAGGTCAAGACAGAAAGCCGTTTTCCCATAGACTTCTACAGGCCCGGAGGTCTTTTTGCAGCCACTGCTATCACCATCTGGTGGCCTTCAGATTGAATGAAAGTTTAAGACAATGCATGTTTTACATCCATGTTTTATACTGTCAGTAGTTAGTGTATGTTCTAAATTCACAAACTTTAAGTACAAAGCACTCTGCAGAAATTTAATATAGGTTTATCATCAGCTTAGTGGACTTAAAAGGTACAAAATGTGAGGCTCCTCGTATGTGAGGCTCGAATTGTAGCTTTGTATATTATCCCTGCTACTATCCCTGACCGCCTTATATGGAATGAAAGACAGAAACATGCTAAGCTAGCAGAAAAACCTGAGAAAGCTGCTATTCATGGCCCTTGAGATCAGGCGTTTAACTCCTTTCTCACGAAAATTAAACAATGTTATCTGAAAATTCAGACAACATTAAGTTCAAACACTAACTTTGGCTCTTTTGAGTCCATTTTTAAGCGTCAACTCCTTTGCCTTGCTTTGGTGCACCAAGCAGCAAGACTTGGATTTACACACCAGCTCTTACTGCTGTAGTGTATGGTGAATAAAACATCAGAATTTGATTCCTTTTACTTTAGCCAATACCAATCCATTAATCCATCTAGTTCGTTTAATTTAAATTATCTCTCCAACTAAAACAGCAATGCTTCCTGCTTGAACGTCAAAGTAGCCAATCGATGCCAGGGACAGATGTAGATACGGAATACAAGTTTCTGCACATTTCAAGTTCAAGTTTTCCTTCTGCTTCATCATCTCCTTTGTTATTATTGCTTCTGTGAAACCTACCAAGATCCATAAAGCTTAATGTTCTGTGACTGCTCAAATCCTGCCTTTTACCGTACATTTGCATTTGAGAGTTTGAATTTAAAATACACCGACTATAGTCCGTTTTCTGGGCCTTTAAGAACGAATCATCTGGAGGACAAATGCAGGACAAAGGTTTCTCAAAGGGCTTCTGTTATGATGTGGACAAATCCCAGGATGAAGCGTTTGCTCTGATTCATTGCCATCACTACATTCATTCCCATATGGTCAAAAAGTCATTTGGGTTGGGAGGGGTGCGGGTGTTAGAGGGCGCAGAGGTGAAATCCAAAACTTTAAGGCTAAGCCACAAGGTTTGCATAAAAAACAACGCTGGACCTCAGATGGCAAATGTGAGGAAAATAACCCCCACTCATTTTCTTTTCTTTACCACAAGCTTCCTCCAGGCGGGGGACCGCCAAGTTAAAAATTAACGTTGATTTAGAAACAACAGAAGCCTTTTGTCTCACAGGGCTCTGATTTTTTTTTCCTTTTCTTTCAACCATTGAGCCACTTGGCTCCATGTCCTGTTATTTTTCCACGCATAAAACTTTCATGATGAAATAAAGCAGAGGGCGGGTGGCGGCGGGGACAGGCTGCTCGCTTGGTCTTTTGGCTGCTATCACTCATGAACCTGTCTGAATGATGAGATGAAGTAAGACTGGACGCCTTTCTTTCTGTCTCTGCTTGCATCTGTCTTTTTTCTTCCTTCTTTTACTCCTTTTTTTTTTTTAAATGTTTTCCCTTTCTTTAGTATAACTGACTTTAATTCTGCCCTTCTCCTTCATTTAAACCCAATTACCAAACATTTTTTTCCTGGCATCTAATCCTGAAAATAAATCTTGCTGACGAATCAGAAACATTCCTGTTATCTATATCATTCGCTTTCTCGTCTTCCCCAGCACACACACACTCACAGATGCTCACTTTCCTACAGACGTCTTGTTGTGGGATTCATCCAGGGTGTCTGAAGAAGAGGTGCGTCTAGGTCATTTCCACGTGGATGTTGGTTTTGCCTGCTGAACGTCGCTTCAGCGTTGATATCTGATATTCATGTTTTGTCATCTCTGATGTTTTCCTAAGCCCCCTCTATCTGTCCTCATAAATAAGGATAAGCTGCAGATATAACCGGGCAGAGGCAGACAGAGGCTTCTGGTGTTCCTGACACCACATTTACTTTGCATATCATGAGTGACTCGGTTTCATATTTTATGATGAGGGAACTGAACCTGAGTCCCCAGGATACAAAAATGATCCTTTTTTTTTTTTTTTAAGAGAGAAACTGATAGTTGAACTTAGCATTTCTGAGTATTACTTTAGGAGTTGATATAGAGAACACCACCATGACAGAATCTGATACACCGAGCAAAAAGAAGTATTATTTTAAAAGCGATGGTCCGCTGCAAAACCTTGTAACTTAATGCTGTGAAAAAAAAAAACGAAAAAAAAAAACAGTAAAAGTGGTGCAAGCGGTGCATGATAGCAAACTGTTTCTGTCATTCAGTGTTGTCTTCACCACCGACTCAGCGCTCGCCTCTTTGTTGTTAAATAGGCTGGTCACCGCATCAGCGTCAGATCTTTTCAGCTGAAGATTTCTGTCTGGAAAAATAAGGCTGCTAAAACCAAAATATTTAAATGAAAGATGCTAGTGTTGTGCAGAGTGGTGTAATTCTCTGTAAGTTTGTCACTACAAGTGACACCTCTCAAATTGCACGCAGTAATTGAATCCATTGCTAGTACAGCAATATTGATTACAGCTATTTTTTTTTTTTTTTAATTGCTTCAAAAGCACCAGTCAGCAACAACCTAATTAGTAAGATTATCTACTGAGATGCCAACGTCCCCATTGGAAATATTTACTTTGTGCTAAGATATCCTTTAATAGTGGTTATAAGTCATAAATAATTTATTGGTTAATTCAAAAAATAGTAAAAGTATTTTTTATAATCTGGCAGCCAACTATTTAATAAAGCTTTGGTCAATGATTTATTAACCATTAATAAAAAACTCCTAGTAATGCTTTATCAACCCTCAAGCAAACTCACATGAATACAGCCGCTCATATATATATATATATATATAATATTTGCCCATAAAAACCAATGAGAGGAGAAGAAGTACAACCCATAGTTACAGCAACATATTTTAAGAACTTCTCAGGAAGTTCTTGTAATTTTTCTCACTTTTCTCCAAGCCTTCTCCTTTTTTTTGTATTTCTATATGATAACGACAACTGCAACCATAGGCGTGTCCTTAATTTCTGGGAGAATCCACAGCCTGTAGGAGAATCTCAGCCGACAGACTTGTTGCAACACAACATCAAGCGGATTTTTTTTTTGCCAAAGTTGAAACATTTTGAACCACAGCCAAGCAAATTTGCGTGGCCCGATTCAGATTTGCTTTGGTTTGCACAGCCTTTGTAACAGTATGACATGAAACCTCCACTTTCCATTTGGTCTGAATGCACAATTAGACCTAGTGCTTATTAGATCAAACATGCCCATGCTACAGTACTGTTTGGTCTGTGATTTTATTCTGCTGTTAGGTGGTTGCTAGGCAATGTGATGGTGTCAGAATATATCTTGCATAATTTGAGTTTTGTGGACATAAATGAGTTGCTACTGTAATGTCACTGAAATTATATTCTGATTTTATAAGGCGTTACAGGTGCATAAACGCTACAAATGGGTCATTTTTGCCCTTTGGTACGTGGTTGCTAGGCAACATGATGATATCATAATATGTAATATAGATAATAATGCATTGGATTTGTATAGCGCTTTTCAAGATACCCAAAGCGCTTTACATTGAATCCATTATTCATTCACTCCACAAACACATGCTGGTGGTGGTGAGCTACGTCTGTAGCCACAGCTGCCCTGGGGCGCCAACGGCCTCTCTGACCACCAAATATTCATTAACCATTGTTGGAGGCACGGTGGGTAAAGTGTCTTGCCCAAGGACACAGAATGACTGGGATGGAGCGGGGATTCGAACTGCCAACCCTCCGTTTATCAGACTACCTCCTGAGCCACACGCTGCCTTCAGGGGCCTAAGATGCACCTGTGTGCCAAGTTTGATTCCTCAGCCCCTGATCGTGTAGGATTTCAGGGACAGACAGACAGATTCCGTGTATTACAGTAAGATGTTGCACCAGTTTATTAAATTTTTGTGTGTCAAAAGACAACTTGTGGCTTTTTCCTTTCACTTTAATGCAGAGCAAAATCTTCATTCAGCGAGCATCTTTTGACTGCTAGAGCGACTGCATTTTTGTGCACAAATTTCAGTATTCGACACCTGGAAGCTACTGTTTTGTTATATCCCTATTTCAAGAGTAACTAAAGTGGTTTGAGTAAGCTTTTTAACTGATTTCAGCTTAACATGGACACTCGCAATTTTGTTTGCATTCTGCCAGGTGGCTCATTTGCTGTAGGACTTTTTCTCGGAACAGCTGGCAGAGTACATTGTGTTACCTGGTAACATTGGTAATTTGTGTCTCCTAATTTTATTTTTTAGTGTTTCATTACATTTTTATCATCTTAAACTAAACCACACTAGTTACACACGTTAGTCTTTAATCCTTCTGACAGATTTTTCCATCCTTTCGAGCCTTCAGCTCAGGACAAGACAGATGTTAAAGCAAATTCTGAAATGACATGTTAAGCTAAGCCCCTGTTCACTCTGCCACAGTATTATGAGGTAGCAATATCAAATGTCTTAATTAAAGGTGTTTGGCACAGAGCGGCAGGCTGAGCTCACTTCTAAACACACACTTGACACACAGAAAAACAGACTGAGAAGAAGTGTGAAAGAAAAGAAAGGAGGGAGACAGAACAGAAAGAGAGCGAGGGAAAGTTTGCTGTGGTTTTACTGCCCCATCAAGCTGCATTTGGAGAATTCAGTATCAAAGGTG
>VUQI01056322.1:0-11931 GCA_015106735.1 Paratilapia polleni | reverse complement strand
AATAGAGCACTTCGCTCTCAGACTGCAGGCTTACTTGTGGTTCCTAGGGTATTTAAAAGTAGAATGGGAGGCAGAGCCTTCAGCTTTCAGGCCCCTCTCCTGTGGAACCAGCTCCCAGTTTGGATTCGGGAGACAGACACCCTCTCTACTTTTAAGATTAGGCTTAAAACGTTCCTTTTTGATAGAGCTTATAGTTAGGGCTGGATCAGGTAACCCTGAACCATCCCTTAGTTAAGCTGCAATAGGCCTAGGCTGTTGGGGGCTTCCCATGATGCACTGAGCACTTCCTCTTCATTCACTTCCTTTCACTCTCCAAGTGTTTATACACCACTTGCATTTAATCATTAGGTTTCTTCCTGTTAAAAGGGAGTTTTTCCTTCTCACTGTTGCCAAGTGCTTGTTCATAGGGGGTCGTCTGATTGTTGGGGTTTTCTGTCTAATATTGTAGGGTCCTTACCCTAAAATATAAAGCGCCTTGAGGCGACTGTTGTGATTTGGTGCTATATAAATAAAATTGAATTGAATTGAGTTAACATTGGGAAAAATTCCCATCACACTGTAATGACTAATGAATTTTGTTTCATGAATAGATGTGAGTCCCAAATCACTATTTAGTTGATATTTTTGGCCTCTCCAGCTTTAAATTAACATTGTTCATATTCAGCATGTCTTTAAGCTAAAAACTTACAATGTCCCGGAGTCAGATATTTTAATGCCTTAGAAAATTCCACTGAAGAGTAAACTCAGATAACTTTTTTGGGAGCAAATAATTGAAACAGTGCAGGGATATGTTCATGACTAACCTCGTGTTGTGGATGGGCTCATCTCAGACATTCTCTTGGCTGAAGTTTGGTCCATTTTTAGCATCTTATTTCTGCCATGTGAAGGCATTTGTTTCGACCCAAAGGACACTCACAGGTGCTGTACCTCACGGACTGATGCCCAAGATTTATTTTTATTACAAGCAATTAACTCTCACCCTAAAATTTTTCAACAACATTGCTTGTGAAACTAATTCATGTCAGCCTTGTACATAGAAAGCTACATCAATGATTAATCAACTGGACAGTCTGTTAGAACAATTAACCATACAGTAAGACATATTATTTGTCAGATAATTGCATTAAAAACGTTCCAAAAGGCTCCAACAGCACAAAGACAGTCCAGAGGTCCAATTCAGGGACTCCAATTAGCTGAGGTGAAGCCTAGCAGACAGCTAGCAGCTACAGCTGCCTGTGTCACCGTCCACCTGTCGGTCAAAGAGGCCACGCTCACAACTTTAAGCCTTATGCCCCGCACAGTTGTTAAGAAGGTGGAAAATATCCAGAGAGGCCAAAACAGTTTTGGGGTTTTTTTTGTTTGTTTGTTATTTTTGTTTTTTGTATCAGGCTGTAAACATGTTTATTTTTGCTATAAAGTTGGACATTTTAACACGAGAGTCTATGGGGTCTGACTCACTTTTGGAGCCTCAAGTGGACATTAGAGGAACTGCAGTTTTTGGCACTTCCACATTGGTTTCATTTTCAGCCCCGGAGGATGCAGCTTGATTTTGAGTTAGGAATTACATTAGACTTAAGATCTGATCCAGTTAGGTATTTAAGGCCCCAGTCACACAGGCCTAGAGACCAGACAGCGACTCCCTGGCAACCTCTGGTTGCTAAGGAAAAATGTGAACTCCCCAACCAGTTGACTGGTGGTTGCTGGAGATTTCTGGCAGTTGCTAGCAAAGAGGTTGCAAAGACCTATATGGTGCTGCACCAAGAATCTCCTCGTGATTGCTTTGGTCACCAGTAGTTTCCATGGATGATGCAGACTTGTCTGCAAACACTCCCAAACTACTCGGCAAGCAGTAGTGGAACATTGAAAAGTGCAACACAAACCGGAAACAGAGAACATTCACCTTCAAAGGAAAGGTTGAGCCTTTTGAAATGGGCTGGTTTCAGCACATAAGGCACAACTTTTACTTTGAAGGCAAACTTTCCTTCATTTCCACACATTTGCAAGTTTCACTACAGTTCAGAGAGTAGATGGCAAGTGTTTGCAGGCAAGTTGGTGTCTTTCATGCAAACTATGGGCAACCAAAACAACAAGTAATTTTTTTTTGGTGCAGCACACTCTTTGCGACTGACTTCACCTAGCAACAGCCAGCAACTTCCAGTAACCACTCAGCAACCAGTAAGGAAATACACATTTTTCCCCTAGTGACAGCAGGTTGCCAGAGGCTCACTGACTGGTCTCTAGGCCTGTGTGACTGAGGCCTAAGTCTTCACACTGCAACTAGAAATCAAAGCTCTACGTGACCTTTCAAAAATGGTCTTTTATGTATTTGAACTCATAGAGCTGACATGTACACAAGAATAGAAGATATACTGATGAAGTTGTACAAAAAATACAGATAAAGTGGAGGGGGAAAAGGTAGATATACTGGAAATTTTCGATTACAGAATTTAAAACGTTATTGTCTTTTTTTGCCTCCAGTTTGTGGGTAAAGTAACATCCATTGGTAATTACATCTAAATAATATCCAGTATACTGATAAATGTTAAGTTTGACCAGTCTCCAATCCTGGGTAACAAATCTTTGAACCTGAATTGAACCTTCCCAACTTGGGATAAAGGGAGGTTTACCTGTTTTACTCATTCTGCCAGTGTAGTCTGAGTGCAGTGTCACTCCATCAGTCCTGACTCAGGTATAAAAAGCTGTCTGCACAGAGACAGACTAACACTTCAAATCCCCTCATTCAACTGTAATCCTGCAAGAGAGCACAGGGTCTTAACCATGAGGTAAGTCGAGGACACTCAGGCTGATATTTGGGACATCTGGATGGTGCACGGGTGACTCTCAGGGACAGCTAGAGGTGTATTTCGGGATTTCTGGCAAATGGAGTGGAAACTCCATCTACTCAAGTGGTGAGGTGACTCTTTGAAGATGACAAACAGGCGATGTTTTTGTCTACTGTTTTGGGCACTTGGGCTGGGGTTTAAAGAGTTTAGAAGCCCAGAGAGAAAGGAGTGAGAGCTGTGTGAGTGACAAAAGAATAAGCATCACTCATGCTAACAGGACATAATGCAGTCTGCAGTCATGTGTAGGTGTTGTGTACATCCTTCAAAGTGTTTTATGTCGGCTCTGACTGATGGTAGCACACATTAACATGTTGGGTTTTATGGCAGAAGTGACAGCAGGTGATTTATAATGCTATACACTGGGGTAATAGAGGGAGTGTGTGTGTGTGTGTGTGTGTGTGTGAGTGTAAGCTGGGGTAAAATGAAATATGGAAAGAAGCGGAGTGGAAACATAAATAAAAGTGATGAGGGTAACGTCATTAAATCATTACATTCAGTCTGGAAATGAAAGGAAAAAAAGGTTGGAAAAGCATTTTTTTTCCCCCAGGCATTAACAAAAGACTGCATGTTTCCCTGTTGTGTTATCGAACTGGGTAATAAACATAAAAGCAAGTGCTGCATGGTAAAATCTAAGGCATTTTAAAATGGCAGTGGGGGGATCTGAGAAACTGAGGGACAATAGACCCTCATAAGGTCAACTCTTCTGAGCCACAAAGTAGGCCCACTCTAAATCATCCCTTGCTTTCTCTTCCTTCGTTGCTCTAATGAGACCATAATTGATGGAATGAACATCATTTTGTATTAAATAAGAACCGAAGCTAGCAATTGAGACCATACACACATCTGGAAAGTGTCACAGTTCGAGGGAGCTTAAGGGTAATTTTCTCATAAACTTCATTCTGACATTCAAACTGAGCATCAGAATGGGGAAGAAAGGTGATTTAAGTGACTTTGAATGTGGCATAGTTGTTGGTGCCAGACTGGCTGGTCTGAGTATTTCAGAAACTGCTGATCTACTGTGATTTTCCCACATAACCATTTCCAGGGTTTACAGAGAATGGTCAGAAAAACAGAAAATATCCAGTGAGCAGCAGTTCTCTGGGCAAAAATGCCTTGTAGATGTCAGAGGAGAATGGGCAGACTGCTTCGAGCTGATAGGAAGGCAACAGTAACTCAAATAACCACTCATTACAAGCAAGGTATGCAAAAGAGCATCTCTGAATCCACGACACATCGAACCTTGAAGCAGATCGGCTACAGCAGCAGAAGACCGCACCGGGTGCCACTCCTGTCAGCTAAGAACAGGAAACTGAGGCTACAATTCACACCGGCTTACCAAAATTGGACAATAGAAGATTGGAAAAATATTGCCTGATCTGATGAGTCTCAATTTGTGCTGCAACATTCAGATGGTACGGTCAGAATTTGGTGTAAACAACATGAAAGCATGGATCCATCCTGCCTTGTATCAATGGTTCAGGCTGCTGGTGGTGTAATGGTGTGGGGGATATTCTCTGGGCACACTTTGGGGCCCCTTGGTACCAACTGAGCATCATTTAAACACCACAGCCTACCTGAGTATTGTTGCTGACCATGTCCATCACTTTATGACCACAGTGTACCCATCTTCTGATGGCTGCTTCCAGCAGGATAACACACCATGTCACAAAAGTCAAATCTTCTCAAACTGGTTTCTTGAACATGACAGTGAGTTCACTGTACTCAAATGGCCTCCACAGTCACCAGATCTCAATCCAATAGAGCACCTTTGGGATGTGGTGAAATGGGAGATTCGCATCATGAATGTGCATGTCAATATGGACCAAAATCTCTGAGGAATATTTCCAGCACCTTGTTGAATCTATGCGATGAAGAATTAAGACAGTTCTGAAGGGAAAAGGAAGTCCAACCTGGTAGCTCCTTTGTACCTAATAAAGTGTCCCTTGAGTGTATATTTTAGGACAAAAATTAGTTGTACTGTTCAGGCTCAGAATTAGCAAATTAACCATGTGTGGTGACTTGAATTTGAACAACACAGAGACCTGGTTCAGTTTCAGCACACAGACAGACTACTTAGGCAGTTTCTGGGGTCTAATTATACTGTGATGCCCAAGCATTCTAGCCTCCCCTAATTTTTCCAACAATCAACCAACTGATTAAGCCAATTTTGATTTAGTTATGACACCAACTGCTTACAAAAGAATAAACTCATACTTTTCTGTCCATTACACTGTGAGGTCTAATTCATCACTAAGTAGAATGACCTTCTGGGAAAAAAGTTTGAAGGTTTATTTTTGTATCCCCTGATTGCTAAGACTACTGAGAACATTTTATAGGATCTAAAAATCACATTTTCCAATAAAATAGGATTAGGGATACTTAGACCTCAGCTGTCCGTAGGCTGAGGGAAGCTGATGGTGGAGGAGGTGAAACGGTGAACGTTGTTAGACAGATGAGTTGTGGGAGTTGTGGGCTAACTGGGTTGAGTTGAGTGTTAGTGGTTGGTAAAGCAAAGAAGATAAAGGAGGTAGTGACAAGTAAATGCCAAAGTAAAGGTCATTTGTCAGTCGATGTGGACGAGGAGATGAACCTCTTGTTCTCCATCAAGCAGCCAAAAGCGTTTTTCAGAATGTATATAATGTAGTCTTGTGGTATCTGTAATATAACATGATGGGAAAGAGGCTTCCAGCTCTGTTTAAAGGTGTACTTGCCCTTTAAATCCATCACTTCTAAAGGCCAAAATCAGTGTTTTGTACTTCCACTTGTTCGTTTTTAACCCGTGTTTCTGTCTCCTCTTCCTCCCCCTCAGGTAACATCACCGTCACCCTCCCTTCATGTCTGCGGTCACCTTGCCCTCAGCTCTGTCTGTCTTTGGTATTTTTCTGTTTGTCTCTTTCTATTTCCACATTTCAGCGCCACAAACACTCAGAAACTCACACAGCCGTGAGTTTCCTGCCGTCGGCTGTCCTTTCTTCTTTAATTAAAATGAGTCACCGATTACAGCCACCAGTTAATTTAATTGCAATGCCACGCTGCCAGTTTTTCATTATGTCTTCTTGTAGTCAAAGAATCAGTTTCACCTGTCTGCTTTGTGTTATTCCAGGTGATGATTTTGCTTCTTGTTTTAGTAGGAATTTAAATGAATGGCGAGACAAAATCAATACAAATAACTAATTAGCCGATGCTGTTTTTGTCCTGAAATTCTCGTTTGATCTTACTGTTTTTGTTATGACAATTTTTTACACCATGCAGATGCTTCACATCTCATGTTGTCCCAAATGGTAAATGAACAGTTTTTTTCCAGACAGTCCTGTTATTCCTCACTGTAATCTACACTCACCACTACCAGCCTTCAGAACTGCCTTCATTCTTCATGGGATAGATTCAACAAGGTGGTGGAAACTCTATTGGACTGAGATCTGGTGACTGTGGAGGCCATTTGAGTACAGTGAACTCACTGCGATGTTCAAGAAAAAGGTTTGAGATGATTTGAGCTTTGTGACATGGTGTGTTATCCTGCTGGAAGCAGCCATCAGAAGATGGGTACACTGTGGTCATAAAGTGATGGACATGGTCAGCAACAATACTCAGGTACGCTGTGGTGGTTAAAAAGATGCTAAGTTGGTACTAAGGGGCCTCAAAGTGTGCCAAGAAAATATCCCCCACACCATTACACCACCAGTAGCCTGAAATGTTGATATAAAGTAGGATGGATCCATGCTTTCATGTTGTTTACACCAAATTCTGACCCTACCATCTGAATGTTGCAGCACAAATTGAGACACATCAGACTAGGCAGCGTTTTTCCAATCTTCTACTGTCCAATTTGATGTCATGGGTTTGTGTATTTCTTATGTATTAAATGTTTTTTTTTCCATTACTTTAATTGTCTATTTAAAAAGGAAGGACTTTAGAATCAGGACAAATATTTAAATTCAATATTGTTTTATTGTTATTAATTTTTACCAAAAAACTGCTTATAGAGGAGCATCAGTAAAAGTAGAAGGTAAGACACAGCTTATAAGCTACAGAAGCTTCTTCCATCATGGATTTGAGTTTCAGACCGGACACACAAAGTTTAAAAAAATTATTGAATTCAAAATGAGAAATCCGAAGAGGTTTTATTTTGAACTGTGCTGTGAAATGTCATCAGTTCAGTGCTGGCATTTTGGGGATTTAAGGAAAGAAATTATGTGTTTTTTGAACTGAAAAAAAGAAAAAAAAATCCATAAAGAAGTAAGAATGAAAGAAAACTGTCTTCCATTACAGATGAGTTTGTGTTGTGAGTTGTCTCTCAGGTTGCTGTGGATTTGATTGCTGAAGTGAAAATAAGATTCAAACAGCAGAAAGACATTGTACTTACCTGCTGCTCCCTGCTGTTTTCAGTTTATTTTCCATCTGTACAGATTATGTGTCCAAACATGGATTGATTGCAGTTATCTGCAGTCTCACTTCTTTTTATTGTGTCAATAAAAGCAAAACATCAGTCAGAAATACCCAGCAATGTGAAGGTACTTTTTCTTCTTTTAGTCAAAAAGAACTTTCTACCAAATACCTTAGGCATTTATGCAGTCCTGTGAAAAACACCCTTAATGCTTCCACAAGAATTAAGAGGGTCACTTGATTAATTGATCATCAGCAAGTGTGACCACCTTTATAAAAGCAGAAGTTTTGTCAGTTTGCTGGTTTGGAGCATTCAGGTCTGTGTTAACACAATGCTGCAATCTTCCCAGGAGTGGTCGTCCCAGCAAATTCACCCCAAGGTCAGACCGTGCAGTGATTAGAGAAAATGTAAAAAAAACTAAGAGCTACATCTCAGACTCTACAGGCCTCACTTAGCATGTTAAATGTTAAAGTTCATGACAGTACAGTTAGTAAAAGACTGAACAAGTATGGCTTGTCTCCTGTACTACTTAACACTACTGAAATGCTGTGGTGGGACCTTAAGAGAGCTGTGCATTAACAAATGACCCCAAACCTCAATGAACTGAAGCAACGCTGTAAAGAAGAGTGGGCCAAATTCCTCCATAACGATGTGAGAGACTGATAAAGTCACACAGAAAACAATTACTTCAAGTTATTCCTGCTAAAGGTATAAAGCTATTGAATTATGGGATGTACTTGGTTTTTCACACGACTGCAAAGAGTCCTGTGAAAACTAATTTTTTCATATTACTGTAGGCCTAAAGGGGAAGGGTCGATTTAGGATACTTCTTTTTAACCTCATTTGGTTCCACTGTCTCTCTGTTGCTGTGTTTTATGTGTAAAAACCGTTAATGGTAATGGAAGGCTTCTTACATGAATTAGCTAGCTTAACATTTGTTGTAACTTGTGTTTGGAAAAAAACAAAAAACAAAAAGAGAAAAAAAAAATCATCTTAAAAATATAAAATGACCCAGTGCCAATTAGGGATACTACTTTTTTTTTTTTTTTTAAATCCTCTAGTTCTATTAACGTCTTCATTCTGTTTTTTATTTGTAAAAAACAGTAACACTAGGCTAATTACGTGCAGTAGCTAGCTTATGGCTCAGTCTCACTAGAGTAAAAATAGCAAGGCAACCTCCTTGTGACTAGGAAAAATCTATGGTTGCCCAGTGATTGCATTGATTTTTTTTTTTTTTTTTGCATTTTGCATTTGGCGACTGATTGCAAGTAGTTGCTGTGACTAACTGGTTGCCGAGAGGCTGAGTGTGCAACATCCTCAATGAACTCTGCAATAAACTAAACTAAACTCAGATGTACAAAAAACTCCTGAGACATGTCAGTCGTATTCTGTTTTCCATTTGTCGAGCTAATATTACTGTTTCCACCTTCACTTTTTCCAGCTTTCTTAAAGGAGACATATTCTGCTTTTCCTTATTTTCTGTCATATTAAACAAAACAAGGGGTTTCCAACCCCTGTGAGCCAAAAACTCAGGCTTCAAACTGCTTTATGGCTCAATCATACTACAGTAAATATAGGATGGCAGCCTCGTTGCAACTAGGAAAAATCAGTGGTTGTCCGGTGATTTTTTTTATTTTTATTTTTTGCTTTTGACGGCCCATTGCAAGTAGTTGCAGCAACCAAGTGCTCACCCAGAGGTTGAGGGTGTTTTATGGTCAATATCTGGGTGACCACTTTCGAAGGCAAGGCAGGTCACCTGCTGGGAGGCAACCTGTCTCCAAACAATTGCGGTCTGACTCGGACTGACTGCAATCACTCTCAACCAGTTTGGCAAAGGTTTGCAAATAATTGCACCAACACATCGTCAACACGTTGTAATCAATCTGAGTCAGCCTGCACCAATGAGCACATCTCTCTGCAATAGGGGACTTGATTCAACTGGTTGTATTCTGGTTATATTCCTATATAAAAGCAAGGTTGCCTATGTTATTTTGCAGTTACAAATTACGTCACTATTTGTGGAAGAATTTCTGTTTCAGATCTATGAGGTTCTGGCTGGACTGTGAATGCAAGTAGTGTGAATTTCTGTGTATGTAGACAGATGTGCGATTTTTGCCGATTTATTACAGTTAATCATGGTATTATCACAAACAGATTGCCAACTTGACCCCATTCAATCGCAAGGTGACAACAGACTCATTTCGTCTTACTGCCATTTTATTGCCACACCAAAGACGGCAATTGAGTGCAAGTAGTTGCAGACTTGGTCCTTGTCTTCAAAGCAACCATTTCAAAGGCAACCAGATTGCAAGTTCATTGCACATGGACACAATAATTTCAGTTGTGCTGCGGTCTCCAACCACCATTTTTCCTCATGTGACTGGACCATTAACCGGTTGTAGCTTCTGCCTACCACCCCCCCCCCCCCCCCCCCCCCCCAAAAAAAACCAAACCCCACAGCCCTGTTTTCTTTAGTTCTAACTCTTTCATGTCAGTGAAACAATAAGCAGTACTGCATACATTAGCTAGCTTTAAGATTGAGGCTATAAAACAACAAGGGAAAAAAAATTCCAGATGCCTGTGCCTGACAGGGAGATCCGTTCAAGCCTGGAATAATTCTTTGATCAGTAGACAACTTAAACCTTATTTCTTCTTTTGCCCATTTTATATACCTTAACTTAAATATTTCAACTGTTTTATCATGTAGATCTTTTAAAAGACTCATTTAAGCTGAAATAAATGTACACACACATAGTTATGTCACTTGTATTGGTGGAAATTGTTTTAAATTAATAAATCAATGTGACCATTGGCCAAATCTGACAGCACTACTTGTCCAGTGCAACACTCAGTCAGCACCTTGAATATCTGTGAAAGGTTCCTTTAAGCTGAGAAGTACTGTGAGTCATCCTGATGCCCTACAGTCCACACTTCACGCTCGATGATAAACAGCCACACAGGAGCAGAGCGGAGTGAGGCAATAAACAGACGACAGGGAGCAGAGGGAGGCACGGGTCAGTTCACATGATTAGTCCTCCTATCGGGAGGGCCAAGGCCTTCTCAAAGATTAATTTCATAGAGCCACCACTTTGAGAAGAGAGGGAGAGTTTTGAGGTCAGGTCTCAGCAGAATCGATCCCATGATGTCAAATAGCTGAACCTCTGATGGGTTTTTTATGAAATGTTGGTATGCAGTGTGGTCGCTGCTTCCTGCTGCTGTCAGAGAGAAATGTGTGTTAAAGAACAGGGTGAGCTGAGTGGTGTATGATAAATGGATTTGTAAAATGGCTCCTGAGCCTGAGGACTGCTGCTTTAACCCACAGAGGAAATGAAAGTCCTTCATCTGAATAATATCAAAACTGCTCCCATGCTGGAATTAGAACATTTCAGCGAGTTTATCTGGGGAAATGTCAGGTATATTAAATGATTTTTAAGCGGGTGATACACTGTTTATATGCTTCTTATGTAGGCATATGTGTAGACAAAAACTGCATCCAAACTTTTTGTGTATCTGGAGGATTAAAGTGTGCAGCATGTCCACTTGGGGCAAATTGTACACTTATGCTTTTGCACTACATAAACTAAAAAGCATCTTAAACTAGTGTTTGAGACCACAAACTCATCAGGAAACTGTTTACTGAGGTGAAGTGAGTAGTAAGATCATTTTCTCAAAGATTTCTATACAGCTGGACCAGAGGAGTCGCCCTCTGCTGGCCTTTAGAAAAAATGCACGTTTAAGGCATTATGTTTTGTCAATCTTTCACAGTCTATGTCGCAAAGGAAAACTAACAAACAGTTAAACATAAAAATCTCTACACCATAAACTATTAACATAAAAAATCTAAGCTTTAAAATCTGTGGACCAAAAAAAGCAGATGTCTTCTCATCTCCAAAGTAAAGGTCTGTAAAGGAGGACCAGGACTTCCAAGCTGCTGGCGTGTCTCAGTTATGCACAAAGTGGTCATGTGGTGACCACTGGGTTATGGCATTAGTGACACCAATCTGTCACTCCCATCTTGTCCTATTTAAATGTGAAGGGTTACTAGAGTGAAGAGCCATTTTTTTTAACCAAAGCCATGAACTTGTTTGGAGATCAAGTTTTGCAACAAATGCTTAAAGTAGAACTATTCTGCTCATTTCCAGCTCCACATTTTTATTCTTGAACAACTAGAATAGCTTTGCATGACTCACAGTTCAAAATATACAGTTCAAGATATACAGTATTGAAAAAGTATTTGTCCTCTTCTTGATTTCTTAGTTTTTTGCATATTTGTCACACTTGCATGTTTCAGATCATCAAACAAATCTTAATATTAGACAAAGATAACCTGAGTAAATACAAAATGCAGTTTTTAAATGATGATTTTATTTATTAAGGGAAAAAAGATATCCAAACCTACCTGGCCCTCTGTGAAAAAGAACTGCAGGCCTCACTTGCCTCAGTTAAGGTCAGAGTTCATGATTCAACAATAAGAAAGAGACTGGGCAAAAATGGCATCCATGGGAGAGTTCCAAGGAGAAAACCACTGCTGACCAAAAAGAGCACAAAGGCTCGTCTCACGTTTGCCAAAAAACATCTTGATGATCCCCAAGACTTTTGGGTAAATGTTTTGTGGACTGATGAGACAAAAGTTGAACTTTTTGGAAGGTTTGCGTCCTGTTACATCTGGCCTAAAACTAACACAGCATTTCATAAAAAGAGCAT
>VUQI01056321.1:14148-30781 GCA_015106735.1 Paratilapia polleni | reverse complement strand
TGAAAGGAAAGCCTTTCACTCCATCCAAATACATGTGTAACCTCAACCTTAACTGACCTGCCCATTCACAGGAAAATGAAGCAAAAGCCTTTACTTCACTCTTATCCATTTCAGCCAATAATTAAATGGGAAGAGTAAGTAGGTTAAAAAAAGACTGACTACATCAACATTTATAAACGGTAATGAAGTTCCTTCATCGAAAAGCTTGTGCAACTAAATGGATAGTGAGCTTAGGCGTTTGCATGGCTTGCAGGCTTACTCTCAGATGCCAAAGGAGAATCAAGGTCTTGTGAATTAGTCATGAAGGAAGAGAATGGAGGGTTTCAGGTCCAAAAAAGACCCCTGAGGCTAATTATATCCCTTGCAGCAAGTTGGCACCTCTCCAGACCTTTGCTCTAATCTTTCTACCTTTGGTTGGGGACCAGTAGAATGAATGGAAGGGGGATCACTGATGTTTGATTAAGGTCTTTGGCTGAAAAACTTATCTAAGGTGTTTGGTTTATTTTAAATTAAGTGGACTGTGGTAATTCTTTACACAAAGGAAATATGCTTTAATGAATTGTGGTGCCATTTATTGACTGACTCATTGTTGTCATTTTAGCCTCTGTTTTAAGAGTTTTTGTTTCACAATCTGGATTTACTCACCCCTTTTTTTCTATTACTTAATGAATCCTTCCTAGTTAATGGACAACCTTGAATTCCTTTAATTAGTTAGTTCCTTTCATTTTAAATGCTGTCTTAAAAGGACTCAAAATTAATTTGCAAACTCATTCACAGAGCCTTTTTTACACCCATGTATGCAGTGTTCATTAAAATTTGCCAAACTCAAAAAATAACAGTGTCTGGCCAATAGGAACAATATTGTTCACATATGATCAACACTTATTTCCAAGTATTTTTGATAATCCAATAACCTTGATGTGATTATTTTCTGGTTTGAAGCATACATATAAAGACAGTAAAGATGTGAAAAAGTGTAGCAAGATGCAAGTGTGATGAGTTAGACTTTTTTATCCCTCGACTTCACCTCTGTCCAGTGGAAGAACATTAAAGTCATATTGCTAGAATAAGATCATGCACAAGTTGGGAAATGTTTTAAGATGTTAACCATACCCCGAAGCAAATGAAGAGGAGTTTATAAAGCTTGCCTTTTGAGTAGTAGAAAATATTCCCCCCATTCGGAAAAGTTCTGTTAAAAAAATACACACAGTTATGGTAATACATTTGTATACAGTGAAATATACTGGCCGGTGCACACATTAACGTTAGCCATTTAGCTATTAACAATTACCCACATTAGCCGTCTCTTAAGTTAGCAGTAAGGTAGTGGCTAGTGGCTATGGTAAATAATAAAATGATAACGTTAATGTAGCAGCAAGGCAGCAAATGTTATCAGTCCTGCCCATCTGTAACGTTAATGGACAGTGCTAATTTGACAAGGTAACACAAATATTTGTGTCTAAAAAGTGTTATGCTTCTCTTAAAATTCCAGATTGAAGCAGAGAAAAGTCTGACAGCAACTAGACACAAACAGTGGCATTTTTTTTAAAAAAAGCTTTTTACTTTTGTCATTTTTTTTTCCCTCATGGTATTGAAAATGGTAACAAGTACTTTCCTGGGTATCGGTATCGAGTTTGAAATTCTGGTATTGTGACAATCTTATATTCTATAATTTTTCCAATAATGCTTAAAGTGTTGTCTGAGTGTGTAATAAAATACCTTTTTGTCTTTTTTCCCTTAATATAAGCTATGTTTTTGCTGTTGCGTATTTTAGCATAGGCATATTTTGTTAGCTTTACATTTGAACCATTTAAGGCTCATTCACTTATTTTAAAAAAAAAAGTGTGTGCAGTTGTTGCAGCAGTTGAAATTCAAAGCTTTCCAGAAGATCTTTGGAAATGAAAAGCATTCACAAACACAATATTACGCTGGTCGTTCGACAAACATAATTGATAACATGCCATTTGAATGAACCATTGTGTGCGAGATATTTGTTTTCCCTTCCCTGCATTGTTAATGTTTTGGGACTATGCTTCAGCAACAATATTCATGTACACAAAAGCCCAAGGGTATCTTTTGTTATTGTTGTTTTCAACTGCCAAAGCTGAATCAGCCATTTCTGTGGATAAGTCTGAATTCATTATTTCTCAAGGATCACACTGCCATCTTTTTAGTAATGGAAATGAACTTTGAGGGCAGGGCCAAAAAAATGGAAAAGAAAAGAAAAGAAACCTACTGAGGAATTAGAAGTTTTCATGCTGAAAAAATGCACAAACTATCACACACAGTCCATCAATGTGTATTTTATCTTGAAGTGCTGTCCATGCTGCCTTTGTAAACTGTATCACAACTCAAGTGGGATAGAAGTGTGTTTTAGTAAGTAAATCTTAGGATACGTAAAAGTTATTCTGTTTTTTCGCTTTTGTTTTTTTTTGTTTGTTTTTTATTATGCATCACACTTAAAGAAGACCTGTATTTTGTATTAGATGAACATGTTCTTTTTTTCAGTTCTTCATTTTATCATTAAAGGTTACAGTTACAGAAGTGAGCCATATCAGTATCCCTCTTACTGGGTGGTGCTATTGAAAATATCTGTGTGAGCCACATTTTGAAAAACACTTATTACATTTTTGCAGATTTCCCTGTAAGTAACCAATTTGTCTCTTACAAAAGTTAATTTAGGCCTAGTCAAGTATCTCAGTAGTATAATGAGAGATAAGGTGTCCTAAAGGGCAGTCATTATGGGAGAAAACTTGACTGTAACATTCATATTACACTGCCTTTTCTGCCATTTTGTCTGCAACACGAGATGGGACTATAACTACATCTATGATATCAGAGGCAGTGAGCAGGTGTGTGATTATGGTAGACAGGCTGTATGTAGGATCTTTTTTTTTCTTCTCAGCATTCGAACAGAAGGAGGAGAAATGACATGAATTCATGCTCCACAAAACAACATTACCAACTGTGTACAGGTGCTGAGCTAATTTGAATCTACTATGTGACATAGTGAATAGGTTTTCTTCAGTTAACTGTTGTTGTCAGCAAACTAATGATTGGCTTAAGAAAATGTTGCAATTACAAGGGCTGATAATTGGCAGAAACTTCAAATGAAAAGTTTTTTTATTTGTAACTGTGAGTCAGAACTTCAATTTTGACCTTGCCCACACCTCCCTTCTTAAATTCAAACATATATAATACACATAATTATAGAGCACAACACAGTACGTGGTGAGCAGCAATGTCAGCACCCTCCCAATCTGTGGAGAGCAGCTTAGGGCTGCACATGGCTGCGCTGTGACGGAGCAAGCAGTGCACATCTCTGACAGCTCTGGCATCTACCCACTCCTCATCTCATCTTCATCCTTCCTTTCCTCCATTTTATTTGGCAGTGTTCACAGAGATCATGTTACCAACTCTTACTCTTACTGTGTTTCTACATTGCATTTATTAAAATGTTACCAAAAATTAATCTGCACCTTTTAATCTTCTCTCTTCCCTGTTCCATTCGCTTCCAATTGCTTTCTTCCTCTACCTCTCTGTTCCTCACTACTTACTTTCTTTACACCATATTTCCTCTAGCAAATTATTATTCCTTTCCATGTGGAGTCATGCATTTTCTGCAAATCAGTGCTGTGCTGTTTTTGGGTTTTTTTTGTGATCGCCATCTACCAATTTGTCTATTTCTCTAATTTTCCTTTTCAGTCATTCACTCTTATTTGTTCTACTGTCTCATGCATGTGCACACACATGGCTGAAGATCTTCTGGCTTCCAAACAGATGTACAATGACAGCACTTGAAGAGGGGCGGTGATTTGGGCCAGTGAGCCACACATGTCTCTTGTATCCACCTGCGCTGGGCATTCCTCCCTTCTCCTCTTCTATTTTTCCTGATCTGTCTATCACAAACTCTGCAAGCTGTCGCAGTGGGGTGACAGCAGGCCCTTGCAAGTATTCTTCTGAAATAGACAGGAAAGTCAGGAAGCTCATTGTTGTTCAGGACACGTCCGCTGAAGCACAGCGCTACAGCAACTACGCGTTGCCAGCCTTCCCCTCCCCTACATCATCCAGCCACCTTGTGAGGAGCTTTCTCATTCATTTGCCTCCAAATTGCTTTTCCTCCTTGCTCACACTCCTGGAAAGCTGGGGTGTTCGCAAGATTTCATTGGCTGCTTTGGAGGACTTCCCCCAATACTGGTTTGGCCTAAAAACTCAGCACCATCACCATCAGCCAATTCTAGTTGCTCTAGTGCATGTTATCAAATTCCCCTCACATAAATTCAAGTTTTATGTTTGTTTATGTCCAGCGTTTGGAGAATTCATATGTATCGTGGGGAAAAAAGGCAGCTTTATGACCCCATGGGTTTATTCAGGCTGAGCTGACAGACTGCTTTTCACTGTTAATTACGCATCAATATGCTGCAGTCTAATTGATTATACACTGGCATTAAATGACATTTTCTGACATCACTTTTGTTTGTTTGTTTTTTCACTCATTTTGATGGAAGGAAGGGTATATAGTCAGATATTTATAGCATTCAGAAGTACATAAATTAATCTCAAACCTTATGTGAAATTGAATAAGGTAGGTTAGTGTGAGTTTTGACAGAACAATTTGGATTTATCCCAGAAATAAATAAAAGGCTGCTTAGATCTTAAACCCACCATGACATTTGTGATCTGAAGCCACCGGATCAAAACACAACTCAAATTGGGCCCAAAGAAAGCTTTCAAATCATGAAAGTAATGAACTGGCTCTATCTTACAGCTATTCTTTACTCAAGTATTTAGCTGCAACTAGACACATTGCGTGTTTGATTAATAAAAGCAGAAAACAAACTGCATCATGGCTATTCTGCTATCAGTTATCTCTTAATTGTATAAAACATGTAATCAGTGAAATACCTGCAAAAGTTGATGTCTGTGTGAATTCATGCCAGCATATTTGCACAGACGAATGCAAATTTGAGAAAGCCTTGAAAGGGATTAAATTATTATCCTCAAGAAAAAAAAGTAGAGAGTGGAGCAGAGTTTGCAATGAGTCAGCCCTGTAATTAAAGAGGAGCGATCAATCTGTACCACTGACCACACTTATGCCAAGTCCATCGAATGGCTGCAGTAAAGAGCTAATTTAGAACCATTAGGGACTGCCGAGTTTGCAAACAGCCCAGTAATGATGATGGCTGATTCAAGTTCAAGGCTTAGCCTCTGTATAACTGTCAGACCTGGCAGTCATAAGGCAATATCAGTGAAAGATCTCAGATGAAGAGAAAGATCTATTTTAATCATATTTTTTTTGTCATTTATATATTCAATGGATGTTGGGTTATTGGTCAAATTTTCCCATTTCCTCTGTGCTTGGCTTTACTGGATTATGTCTAATTGCCTCTTTGTTTTGATTAGAACCTTCCCGATTCTCTTTTAGAGGTGATGATCACAAGTTGGTGCCGTATTTGGTGCCGTATTGTTATTAACCAACAATTTTAGTCCAGGCTGTCACAAACTGTCTCCATATTGACACACTCTGCATAAGACCTCAAACACTGTGTGACATGCCTGGCTGGATGGAGGCACCCAGGCATGTCCTTCATCTCCTTGTTATATTCACCATTTACCCTTTGTGTTTTGCTGGCAAGCATCCCTCCAGAGAGACATGACCTGAAACTGTACCAGAGCGCTGTTTTCGCTGTGACTTCCTCTTCCATGTAGCTCCACTATGCATGAAATCATAAACTGCTCTTGTACTGTGCACTTTGCACCTCTCAAAGGAATACATAAAGCTGAATAATAAACAACTGAGACTATAAAAAGGTCAAAAAGGTCCATATAGTTACTTACTAAAACAGTCTGGGAGGGTATAACAACATTCATTAGAAGAGTCACCTTATGGCCCTAGCCTAGCACCTGTTTACAGAAACTGATTTGTTTGAATGTGTGCAACAGAGGAAATTTTCAGTGGAGAGAAAATAAAAGACCTCTGATATCCTTTTCATTGAGAGTTCTCACATGAATGTGTGGTATTTGAGTCCGTCCTTTGCAAGAAGGGTAAAAAAATGACTTAATCATTACTTTCATGGGAAAACGTAGAGATGTACAAGCCTGGAAAAAAACTGCATAAACATTTCTAAAGGACCCAAGAGTAATAGAACAACAACTGCAGAAATTGACTTTTTTTTTTTTTTTAATTCTTTGTTAAAATGTCCACAGTAAAGAAAACACTGAATAGGTGTGTTAAGACACCACAAAGGAAATCACTACTCTTCAAAAAAAGCCCATTGTGGCATGTCTCAAACCAACAGCAAAACCTCACAACTGTGAATCATGTTGAAGGAAACAGCATGGTTTGGGGGCTGTTTAATCAAGATATCCCTGATATATTGATAAACTGACACAATTTTGTGTGGAGGAGTGGACCAAAATTCTTCTTTATCGTTGTTCAAGTCCATTAGCAGCTACGATGAGTTCTGTTCAAGGTTGTTGTTGGTGCTGTGTTGATGATCAGTGCAAAAATCTTGGTCATACCAAATTGTTTTATTCTTTGCCCTCCATATAAAACCTTCTTGCTTGTCATTTAATTTCATTTAAGTCATATGTGTAAAAGAACATGCCAGCAAATAAATAGGTCTGGGTTTTTGCAAAACAGTCAAGTGCTGTCACTGAGCCTCACTTTTTCTTTTCTTTAATGACAGATGGGAGAGCTTTCTGGAGAGTCCTGGCTCATAATGTTTTCTTTTTTCAGTCTCTCTCTCCATCATTTGCATACCATGCTGTAGCTCTATTCTTAGCAAAAGAATAAACTAAAGTGATCTTTTTGACCTTGTATCCAATTGCTGATAAAGAACCAGGTGGTGACCACATTCTCACAAAGATTTTTTCTTACTTGCCTAGATCAGCACACTGTCTTGTCTTATCTGCTTGTGCTGACCTGAGATTCCTCTACCTCTCCCGACCCTTCGCATATTAATGAAGTACAGATGTAAGAGAGCCAGCCAGAATTAACACTGCATTTCAAACTCAAGCACATAAGTCTGTACTGTCTGAAATACTAGATTTCCTGGTCCGGTTGGTCAGAGTTAGAATAGTCGGGTCTAGCCAGAGTACAGACTTCACTGCTCCCACGCTGGTGTGACTAAGCCCTTATTTACTCTAAATAAGTGATAGTGATAGTTAGGTTTTCTGATTATTTCCATTTTTTTATTTCCATGTTTTAATCAGCAATGTAATGCTATGCAAAGGTATTAATCATAAGCCCAAAATGCCACCCTCTTCCGCTAATCAACCACAGCATGAAGACCGAGATGGGTATGTCTTTGACGAAGAACTGAAGTGTTGTGTTACCGTGGATGACCAGGCTTAATGTGTGTATTCACTTACAGTATTCAAATTACAATGATATGTGACCATTTTACAGGTAAAACATCTAAAAGTTGTTGTTTAATGCAGCAAACACAGCTTGAGCAACTTTTTCTTTCTTTTGTCAGCAGAGGAGTTGTTCTATATTTAGTGCAACCTGACAAACTCTCTAAAACAGCATCTGCACATGGAATGCAGGTTTCTAAGCTACAGTACAAGAGAGCACTGCGTTATAACTCCTATAATTGGGGTTACTTATAACTGCACTCTTCAGAAGGAATTAAAGATTGATTGTCACCTGCACCCTTTTAACTAAAGGGGATCTGCTGGAAAAAAAAATCCCAAAATAGTCACTTTGTTTTGTGTGGTGCATTTCTGATAAAACACTCTTTACCACTACCCTCAATGACGACCTCAAAACACAGTGCGTTTCCTGTAACTGCTTCAAAATGAACTAGTCTGTGTTTCACCAACTGAATACTCAGTATAGTAAGCTCAGTTGGAAAGGTTTTTTTATGCATTATGAGTAATGTAATATAGTGTTGAGTGGGAAACAAAAGTAAGCAGCAGCGAGGCCAATCTAAAATGTAAAACTAAAAATAAACTGAAATATATGCACAGAATTCAATATGCCTCTCTTTGTAAATGCAGCTACATGTATCTAGGTCTGAGATTTAACTAGCACTGTTATTAAAAACACATTTAGCAACTTCAAACTAAAACTAAGTTATGTCACAACATTTTTTTTAAGTTATTTTTAAAGTGTGCAACATAGCTGTGTGCAAACTTTTCTGGCCCAAATGTTTGCCATTACAGAGTGCCTTTACACTTACTGTCATTAAATGTCCAGAAGAACTCGAATTGCATTTTGTCTGGTTTCATTCATCTCACATCTGTTTGACAGCATAAATCTAACCCATAACAACCTTTCTTCCAATCATGATGCTATTGCACGGGAATATGGCAGCTGCCTGCAGCCTTTGATTTCATCTTGCCCCAGATCTGCATTGTAATGAGCACTCAGGTCAATCAATAATTCACTGCAGTTTCACTTATAAAAAAAGAGAGTGGGAAAACAGATCAGCTCATGGATAAAACGGGAATATGACTTTGATCAGTGCCATTAGAGACACATATAGCACTGTAGTGATGCTTTCTTCATTCTGTTGTATTTGTCAACATAGTAAGAAATAAAGGGAAGAAGTGTACATCTGTGTGTCTGAGGGGGGTTATATTTTACATTGACTGAATTACATTTAATGCTGACGTGTATGTGCTGTGTCTGCAATGAGTGATGACTGGGTTGATTGTTATTTAGAGAATCATGCTGGGACTTCTGTCTGTAAAGCTTTTCTTGCCTTGAACCACGCCATTCACTGAGTTTTCCATTAAGTACAGGGTAAATATATTTCTCACTGCAAAGTCATTACCTTTAATGAACAAGTAACAATAGATGTGGGTTTTGTTTTCTGAAGAAACCTAATTTGATTCAATAAACTAACATTTTGTCCCCTGTTGGCATCATAAGTTCACCCATTAAATGGGAACTAACTCTATTATATGGTTAGAGTTCTGCTGTGAATTCCTAACAGGAACCACTTCTCTGTAGTCTCGTCTTATTTGGCCCATCCTAATTTTTTGTATCCTACTAATATGTGGGTGTCAGTATCCCCAGTTATGCATTTAACATAAAACCAAACATATCACACATTAAACAATAGCTATAATGCATTTCTACATACTTAACTAACACTCCGTCTTTCTTTATCTGTATGTCTTTATCAATAGTTCCTCCAGATGACCCAGTCATCAGTGGAGGGCCAGTTGTAAGCCTAAGGGCCGGCGACCCACTCAATCTGACCTGCCATGCTGACAATGCCAAACCTGCAGCCTCAATTATCTGGATCCGCAATGGAGAGGTCCTTAATGGGGCCATGTACTCCAAGGTAAGCATAGAGGTGTGTGTCATTCTTTACATTACATTTTTAGCATTTGATTGAGTCACTGGTGGGTGGACTGTGGTACAGCACCAGGCCTACTTGAAATGAAATGCCTTAAAAATCCAGGTTGTGTTTTGATCACAAATGTATGACTGGCTTTTTTTTTCCCTCCAGTATACAAATCAACTCAGACAAGCTAATGGTGAGATCGTGGAACTCTCCATGACTTTGCGTTTCTCTTTGGTGTTTTGATCTTTTCCTTCAGTGGCATTTATCTTACCAGCCTAAAAAAAGTCTACGATGTCACTTTCGCTGCTGGAATCTGTCTGAACCTTTTCATGCCGCAGTATGATTCTCAATGACAGATCATGCTCCCACTTTTGATGCTGCGGTACACAACAGTCCCCGTTCACACCAGCCTAATGTTGGAATCACCTGACCCCATAGACTCTTGATTGACATTAGCCCTTAAGGCTAATCGTCTATTCAGCACCGTCATGTTCTATTTCTATTTAAACAAAGGACATAAAGAGACTCGGCACTTTGGAGCACTAACACCTCCCCCACGTTCCCTCGTTCCCTGTACTGCCTCATCCCATTATCGGCTTTTTTCAAAGAGCAGATAAATGCCATTGATTGGACTGTGGTACAGCACCAGGCCGTTTTGAATAAAGCGATTGCTGGAGGTGCCGTTCGCTAATGGTGGGCGGGGAGTGTGCTTCCTGCCTTCACTTCCTCTCAGAGAAAAGGCATATATGGGGACATTCTGTGCTGGTAGCTGATGGATGCACACATGCCTGCGCTGAGCCAAACTGTGTCTCTCCCCTTTTATCTCTATTGCCTAACATTAAAGAGCAGTGGGGTCAATTAAAAGAACATGACTCTTTTTTGCATCATCATCATCAGATATGATGGTCTTCTCATATCCCACAGATGTAGAGGACTAATGTGAGCAGATGTGGTGGAGGATTCACAGAAATAGCTTT
This sequence comes from Paratilapia polleni, assembly GCA_015106735.1. Lineage (NCBI taxonomy): Eukaryota > Metazoa > Chordata > Actinopteri > Cichliformes > Cichlidae > Paratilapia > Paratilapia polleni. Next base: position 20,502 of record VUQI01056321.1, on the reverse strand, counting down.
CCTGGTGGTGTCAAATGTAATGATAGTTCTGACCCGAAGATAATTTCCCACTAAAGGCTTCAAAACCTCATCTCTATGAGCTCTTAGAAAACTATTTACTGGACCAGTGGTTAAAGAGAAAGTGTATGTTTAAAGCTATTGCTTGGCAAAAATGTGTGTTTTGTGTGTGCTTTACAATGGAAGAGAGCAACTTAAATGACGCATTGCTTATCATTAGTGAGAGTAGCTTTCAGTAAACATAAACTGTGGTATATAATGGAGGAGGCACCCAAATAATTAGAGAGAAAAGTAAGGTGAATGGTTCAAATGTCAAGACTGGCTTGGGTTTGGGTAAATTATTGAATAATGCTCAGTCTTACCTAAAATTCTTAACTCTCATCTGCTCCAGTGGAGCTGCTCAACAGAAAACTGCAAAGGGCTGTTTATAATGTGCAGCCTCAAGGTCTGAGCAGTGGGTTGGAGGTGTGCAAATATGCTCTATGATACATTTGTGTTGGAATGGTACAACAAATCATTTGAAGAACATGATGCACTTCTCCCTACCATAAAGTCATTCTCCATAATGTGCAAGATACTTTTGCTTTGGAAGCAAACTAAGAAGTGAGTGGGAGACACGGGAGTTATCTCCGTGTTAGAAGATTAAAAAAAAAAAAAAAAAAGCTTTTTATGAGCTATTATTGTTGTACAGAATACTATTTTGGTGTTGTATACTGTCTGTGGTTTGTCACCTTTTAATGCCAGCTAAAGGTGCTAAAGTTTATGAAGTTGATTGACATCAGTGTCAGTAGAAAAAAATAATCATCTTTCCAATCCTAGTTTTTCTCTGTTTTTTCCACTCTTAGAAATGTTTAAAGCAGCTGCTTTTTTCTGCCCCTCTATTTCATTATTTTTTTTTCTCATGAAGCCATGGGAGGTTTGTATAATTAGAGCACTTTATTGCATTTTAATCATCACACTTAGTGCATAATAGGAAGGGAAATACTTACAAATAAAGTAACTAATTAAAATTTGGTTGAGCATTATTGTGTTGCATTTTTCTTGATTTTGAGACAGGTGTAATGACGTAAGTCAAAGGGCTCTTTAGTTTCACCGGTACATATAATCATTTGTTCCATTTTTAAAAGATCTCAAAAGATTTTGGCAATCCAATTAACCTCATTTATTCACCATTAAAATTAAAGGTGAAATATAGATCACTTCAACTAATTGCTTTTAAGAACTTTTGAAATCAGTAAGTTGAGTTAAGTAAAAGAAACCTATTTAACCTCAGTGACCATGCGAAAAAAAAGAAAACAATGAAAGTATATTTTAAATATATACATGGTGTCAGGTTATGTGCATTTAATTAACACTCAGCAATTAACTCAGGAAAAAGGGAACACTTTGTGGTGCAGATTAAAAATTGGTTGAAAACTGAATATAAATAATTTGATCAAGTCAGAGGCATGTTGGAGAGGTTATTAGAATGTTAATGATTTTATATTAGTTTTTACATGGTAAATTTAGGAGCATGCCTTCCAGGTCTCACTGAGTCATTTTATTGTCACACAAATAAGTCTTTTATAAGTCTTTTGAATAAAATATTTATAAAAGAAAGCATTTATGTAAACATTGACCACTAGTAAATTATACATACATACATTTATATGTGGTACTGTGCAAAAGTCTTGAACTACCACTCATTTCTTTATATTTTGCTAGGAAAATGGGAAATAGATGCAGCGATTTATTGAAACGTGCAAACATACATGGAAATATTGTATATAAGGCAAAAAAGAGTCTGTACAATTCTAATAAGCTTGAAAGTCAATATTTGGTATGACCACCTTTATTCTTCAACACAGCCTGAACTCTCTTAGGTAAGCTTTCTTGTAATTTCTTTAAGTAGCCTTCAGGAATAGTTCTCCAGGCTTTTTGGATGACTTGAATGACATTCAAAGCTCTTCTTTGGATGTTGGCTGCTTTCTGTTTTGTTCTCTGTAGATGCTTTCCAGATGGTATTGCATGGTGGATCAAAATCTGACAGTACTTTCTTACGTTCATAATTCCATCAATTTTGACAAGATCTCCAGCACCACTGGCTGAAATGCAGCCCAAAACCATGACAGAGCCTCCACCGTGTTTTACAGATGGCTGTAGATACTCACTGTTGTACCTCTCTCCTGATGTCCCCCATACATAATGACAGTTTGAACCAAAAATTTCAAATTTGGATTCATCACTCCATAAGACATGTTGTCACTGATTTTCAGTCCAGTTCTTGTGTAATTTGGCATACCTCAGTCTTTTCTCCCTGTTTTCCTTCCTTAAGAATAGCTTCTTGACAGCCACCCTTCCACTGAGACCGATGCGGCTTCAGTGAACAGTAGATGGATAAACTGAAGGGCCAGCTGTATCTCTCAGGTCCTGTTTCAGGTCTTTGCTGGATTTTTTTCCTATTTCTTGAGGACATGACTTTCAGATACTATTCATCTGCTGTAAATAGTTTTTTTTTCAACCTGCCACTTTGTACTCCACTTGTCCAGTTTCCTAATTTTTTTTTAAGGACATGCTGCACACCATACCATGTTTTTGGCTAATAGCTCTTTTAGAATCATCTTGTTGGTGCAAAAAATACTATTTTATGCCTGTCAAACTGTGTTATCTTTGGCATTTTGCACTGATTCAACTAAAGAAATGGGAACAAATTATGTGTTTTACGACAGGCTACTAACAAAGTGCCTAAGATACAATTTAAAATTAGTTCTTTGCTAAGTTGTCTGTTATGTGGAGACACAACACTGGTTCATCTCTTGAGTTAAGTGCCTTTTTTATGCTTGAATGATTCATAGGTTAGTGTTAAGTGGCTTAACAAACAAACAAAAAAAAACATTCCTCTGAAAATGGTCAGGTTCAAGAACTGGACTTCAGAAAGCCTGGAGAACTATTGCTCAGGACCACTTTAAAAAAATTACAAGAAAATCTGTCTACTTGGAAGCAAAATATAAAGAAATGAGGGGTGACTCAAGACTTTTGCACAGTACTGTACAAAAATAAGCTTCATCTTGTGCTTAAATAACATTTCAAAAACCTTTGCATTGGCTATGTGTATTACAATTTAAGAGAAATACAAATAGAAGACAGGTTCGGAGTAAACACAATGCAATATTTAGGACTAACAGTGGATGAACAGGACTGGCAGTATGTCAAGTTTTATTTAGTAAATAATCAATTAGGTTTTATGTTTTAATGACTAGTTAACCTGATGGATATTCTTTTTAAAGCCACTAGCTAAAGAAAAGCTCATAGTTCTCTTTTTCTCCTTCACACCTTCCTTTCCCTCTCAAATCACATGCAGCCACTTAGGGAATGAACAATTAGCATCCACAGTTCTTACTTAATTAAGCATGTTGAGATGATCTGTCTTCAGTATGGACTGTTACTTTCTTTCCTAGATACATTTGGCTGCTCAGAGTTATTTTTGATTCAGGATGTGCATTACTCATAACTTCATGACTTTGACATGTGTCAGGGTTATCCCTTATTATCAAAGCTGTCTCTGAATAATTTGGTGGACACATACTTTATCCAGGCCTAAAAAATGGTTATAGTTTCAGTATCTGTGTAGCTGTGCGTAATATGCTCACATAATTTAGCATTTAATTAACTACTGTACAGTAGCATTTAATTTTCTTTTGTTTGTTTGTTTGGATTTTTTTTTTTACTTCTACCATCGAACAAACATGCATCGCTGCAGTCATCAGTCATTGTGGATATAAATTTAACACCTCTAATTGAGCTCTTATTGGACATCATTCAGTTCCTGGACAACCAGTTTGAGTAGTTTTTCTTTTCTTTGTTTTTTTTAAGCTGGTCTTCTTCTGACAAGTCACTTTCATGTTAGGTTAAAGCTTTGATTGGCAGTTACAGCTTTACATTCAGCTTTTATGTAGGTATTACTTTAGCTGGCCAATGGCTTATCTAGCTGTGATGCCATTTTTGTGAGAAAGAAGGCTGTCTGTCCCTAAATTAAAGCCATGGAAAGCACAGTATACCCCCACTTAAGCCCAGCCCAAATCAGTCTACAATGCAATGAAATATTAGACCCCAGTAAAATGTAAAAAAAAAAAAAAAGTGGGATGCCCATCTGAAAGTTTCTGCTAATGTTTATTAAAAATGACCATTTATCAACTTTTTTTTTCAACTCTATACCTTAAAAAAACAGCTTGTTGCCTCTCAATCTGGTTACTTTGTCATTCATCTCCTTCCATGGTAAAAATATTCTTCACATGACTTTTGGAGGTGAGTATAAAAATTTATCAAATTATAATGTGGCATGGTGTTGAATTCAATGCTGCAGCCAGCTAACCCCTTTTCTAAGATTAATGACTTCAGACAGGTCCAAAGCGACGAGGGAAACAATCCTGATTGTGTCAGAAAGGATATTACATTGACATATCCCGCGTCTGACAGCCAATGTGTTCTGCTTTAGAAGTGACTCATGCACAGCTATGAATTTCATCACATGATTCTTCACATACAAATGGGCTTCCCAGCAGTATGCAAGGGATCTAATATCCCTTTACAAGAAAATACTTATTTTTTGCTTCACTAATACAGAGTTTCTAATCCCATACGCATTTAACAGATACCATACCCTGATGTATTTTAACTACAAAGTAATTTAATCTGAATTTTTTTTCTTTGAAATGCCTAGCCACTTGATTTACAGGTTCCATGATATTTTAATCATACTGTTCGGAATATAGTATGCTTAAGCGAGAGAGACAGCACAGATACGGATTATTAAAACTTTCACATTAAGTAGGGAAAGGAATGGATAATTACCACTGGTTTGCACTTTGGCAGTGAGCCCCAGTTTGACTCAGCTGATGATTAAAGGGTAGCAGTAATGGTAGGTGAAATCTATATGCATCTTTGCTTTGTTGAACTATGTGATGACATTTTACTACAGAGTAACGTACCTTGCCCGTAAGTTTTCATTATGACATTTAAATTTACCATCTGCACCACTGTATAAGTTTTCTAATACATTTAAACATACTCAGCAGTAGCCTTTAGTGGTTTACTAAAGTCTGAGTAGATATGGATTTGATCATCAATATTTGTCTTGTTCTATGGTTTGCTACAAAATTATACAAAGTGAAGGAAAAATACTGTATATGTTTGGGAGGCAAATCCAAGGTTAGCAGTGCAGTAAAGCAAGCCTACTGTGAGCTTCTACTGGTCAGCATAGTAGTTCTGTTCCTACTTTAGTAAAATATTTGGTGTTCTTCAATAGCAAGATCTTTTTTTCCTTCAAACAACATGGAGCAACAGTGAGTCTGCTTTAAAAAGATGGCAGGGAAATGCATCTTGACTTTGTGGTTGACCACACTGTGCCCTGTTGCCCAAGCAATTTGTTCTAGTCAGTGACTTTGTTCTGTCCCGCACTGGTTAACATAGACTCCCAGAGCCCTCCCCTGAGCGTTTGAGGGAGCGTGAGAGCTACTGAGCGCTACCAACTGATTCCAGATGGCTTCCACAATGTAGGGCTCAGAGGATGAGCGCTGAAAAGAAGATTGATTTCCTTTGTGGAGTATGACAAGCCATGCACTAGAGCGCAGCTCTCCAGACACACAAAAGCAAACTCAAAAAAATATATTTCTACTTTTTTTTTTTTTTCATATCAATCTGCTTTGCAGTAAAACTACAGGCTAGAGTGTTCTGAGGGTTTGCCACTGGTTCCCCAAGGGAGTAAATGCATGTATACATAAATTTTCTGCCTTTTTTAAACAATTTTATACCTTTTCCATCAAAGCTTATCCAGCAAAGCATTTGTTCCACCTATTTTCTCTGTTTGTGTGTCATTTAAACAATTTATAATCTCAACTTGAATCGGGACTATAGAAGATACAATCCAATATCCCTTTGACTCTGCAGCATTTGGAGTTCACTGCCCAAAATCAAAAGAGCTGAAGTTCTATTTTTTTGATTATGATAAAGCCAATCCAATGTTCCACCGTGGTAATCCATAAAACCAACAAAACTAACTTGTTATAGACTTAGAGGCTTAAACATTCATCCACCCAAACTGCCTTAACTTTGCTCTGTATTTCTTCCCTCTTTGCAGACCTTGCTCCGGGATGGCAGGCGAGAAAGCACCGTAAGCACACTCTACCTGTCGCCTTCCAACATTGAGACAGGTCAGCAGATCATCTGTAAGGCCTCCAACAAGGCAGTCCCCAATGGCAAGGAGACCAGTGTCACAATTGACATTCAACGTAAGCCTACCACTTCTTCCTCCTTCTATTTCTTTGAGTGTTACCTCCGCTAGTGTCTTTCTTTGAACACCTTTTCAGTGGGGTGGAGGAG
>VUQI01056321.1:0-12298 GCA_015106735.1 Paratilapia polleni | reverse complement strand
TTTTTGAGGGGAGTCATAATTCAGCGCATTGTTATGTTCTCCATATGGGTTTCTCTGACACATTTTGAGAGGATTTTAAAATGGATCTGGGTTTGTCTGCTTGTTATTGCTTGTTCTTTGTAGAAATGCATACTTTGCAGAGAATCAAGAACCTGAATTGGGACATAGTCAACTATGGTGACCAAGTAGCGCTCTGTAGCAGGAAGAAAGGTACAGTCGGGCAATGGGTTACACAGCAAACACTGAATGACTGTCTCAAATAAGTGTATACCTGCACAGGAAATCACACGAAATAAAGCAAAGCATAGGGGAAGACTGATAAGAAACAACTAGGCCAATACACAAACCATGCACAAATCATATGTTTCAAATCTACCATGGACCAAATATCCCATTGCACTGATAATTGAACACAGCAGCCAACTTATAGGATGATCCTTTTGTGGTTGCAAACACATGATTTTCAGTTAACAATAATAAAAAGAAAATCATTGACATTATCCAAAACACGAAAAAACTTCATCCATCCATCCATCCATCCATCCATCCATCCATTTTCTTCCGCTTATCCTATTCAGGGTCACGGGTGGGGGCTGGAGCCTATCCCATCTTGAAAAAACTTCATTTCCAAAAAAATTTCTTTGTATACTACTAATAATAATTCAGTTCAATTCGTTCTAATAATATAATAATAGCATATTATGTCTTGTTTGGAGCAAGAGAAACAGAAAATGAACCTATTTCTTCATTCTACAGTACTACTTTTTTAGTGAACCATTCTCAGAGAAGCTGAAAGCCATCACCCTACCTATCAAGGCAATGGTTCCTTCAGGAGCTTCCTGTCAGCTTGTGAGTTATATGTAACACTTGGCAATTATTTCTTTAAAGTTCTTCTCAGGTGTTCTCTCTATTTTAGAGGAATAACCAGTCACACATAAGAATTAAGAATCAAACAATAAATGTTCATAATTATTTTCAGTGTTAAATGTTTCTAGAAGAAAAGCCAGGCAAGCGTTGATGCTTACACTCAGCATTGAACCTCTTATAGTTGGATATGCTCAAATTTTGTCCCATTTTCCTCTGGCTTCTGTCACACTGAAATGGGTCTAGGTTCTACTTTTAAACCTGGATCTAAGGCTATATTATCTTGTTATATTGTCAATATGAAATGTAATTTTTCTCCTTTAAAATTATTAATTTGGACTCTGATTTCATTATTGTCATTGTGCTGCCTTATACTGACATGCAATGTCTCTGTGGCTGTATTATTTTAAGCCCTTTGGGAATTTAGTTTCTAACGTTTGCCCCTTTCCACAGTAAGTATTATGCCTGTGAGTATGAGCACACGTGCTGTTGGTCTTTAAGATGACATGGCCATGACTATGATGCTAGTTGTCTTAGCAAGACAATACAAGTTCCCATTAGGTGGTAACTACCAGCACTTACGTTAGCTATGTTGGGAGTTATTTCAGCAATCTGCTATATTTCTGCATTCTGCTATACTCATTGAAAAATGCTTTTGTAACTTGAAATATGTGATTTAATGTATATGTGTACGTATTTGTTTTACGCTACCTTCAAGATAAGGTATCCTTCTTTGATTTAATTCATTTTCAGCATTTTACCCACCCTTGTATTTGGAGTAGTATTTGGAGGCATCCCGAGGCACCTTGCAAGCCTGGGGAGAACATGCACACTCCAGAGGTTACACCCAGGACCTGCTTGATGTAAGGCAACAGAGCTGAATTCCAGCCTGTGTTCAAAATAAATAAACAGCCCGAACCTGGAAGCCTGGCTTTCATATCAGAGACCTGTTTACCTATCTGCCAAGCTAAATATTAGTTTTGCAAGTACACAAAGGAAAAACTATGTCTTGCATTGTCTGGTGCTTTTAATAAGGTATTTAAAAGTCATTTGATGGTGTAACAACACTTAATGACATTTTAATCACGTGTCCAAATTGAACCAATTTACTCTCAGGTCAAAGAAAATGTTATTAATATAATGGCCTCATGACAACCAAAGTTAGAAGCAACCACATATGACAAAACTATTTTAGTATGACAATAAGGGCCACTGTATCATGCCTCTGACAGGTTAATGTCAGATTATGTTGGCTTGGTTGATGTCAAGTTGTTATAACACAGACATCTCAAACAGTGCCAATTTTGCAATACAAATGACGCAATTAACTGAATAATATTGATGATACCCAATGACAAACAGTCATAAAGGCATATTCATGGTTGTTATTTGAGCTTTTATTTGAAAGTTAACTTTCCACCCCCCCCATTGTAAATCCCTCCCACCAGACAAGCGTAGGCTTATGCATGTGCTTGATGTTCCTACACACTTCTTTGCTCCATATACTACTCTCCTGATCTGGTCTGAAAATACCTATGATGGGCCAAAAACTCCCAAGAGGAGGGGCTGGAGTCCATTTCCCTCTTAGCCCACTGGAATAACAATATGCTGAAAGGTTATTGTGGAGCTTTTTGTCCAGTGATGCCAAAAGATTTTTCCTACCCCAGATTAAATGTCTTTCAAATATTTATCTGACGCCTTGTGTGATAGCTCTCTATTGAAAGCAGAGCAGTAAAACTGATATTGATGCTCTCATCTCATTCTCAGTAAGTGAGCAAATTAGCAAATACCCTCAAATGGCAGTGCATTACCCAAAAATGTAGATGTTGTTACCATTTGCACTCTCTGTATATATGCTGGTACAGCCTGTTGGATGTCTAGTTGTGAGTAAATATCACAACTAATTTATGGAAAGTCTCACTTCCTTTCCTGCCCAGACTTATCTAATTGGCCGTTTAGTTAGATGATATGAATGACAACAAAAGTAATTAAAATTTTCTCATTCCATCTGCCATTCTCATCATTTCATATTCTGCTCACTTCGATGCTTAGGTGCCCTTTTTCACTTATAGCAGTCCAAATGAGAGTAATCTAAACACAACCCAGCACATTGCTCTACAGCTTAAACCAGTCTAAAACCCAATGCATTTATCAACCTTTATTTTCTTTTATCATTACTTAAATGATTTACACCCACTTCAGCGTTTTTTTATTCCCACCAACATTCATGTGTTATCTGACCTAGGTTTAGACAAATTTGCATCTAAATACAGTGTATGCTGGTGATGTTGCCAAAATAAGAGGGATTTAGAGCCAACCGAGGTGATTCAGAATCCTGGCTAGACTGCTGACTACAGTTGTCCAAAGGAGTCCATTAGCAGACTTTAATTATTTGATAGCAGAAGGGTGGCTACCCCCTGGTGCTGTTTTCTGCAGCAGCATGACTTAACTTGCAATACACTCTTTGGACTTAGATCAGTAAACTCCCCTACCCCTCCATCATGATTCTGGTGCCACAGTTTCATGTCCCACTGGTTCCCACTCATCAAACTATTTAAAATATTCCTCAAACATTTTCTAGTCCAGTTGCATACTTGCAAAGCAGTGCCCCACATAGAACTGTGCTTTGAAACACATTGACTAGTGGGAAATTAATGCACAAGGGATGAGTAAAACCAAGGTTTTTCCATGTGTTTGCATTGCAAACAAGCTGAGCCATGTGGGGGAAAAATGAATGCCATTTGTTGAGACTAATTAATAAAGAACATGCAGATGTGCAATTGGGGAGGATTTGTTTTTGGTAGCTTGCTCTGCTACGTGCTCTCTGTGCTTAATTAAGCAGATAATGGCAAATTCATCTGAGATAGAATTTGAAAGTGAGAGGGAATGAGTGAAAAGGTAAAGGGGCAAGAAAAGACTCTGAATTAGCGAAACTGAATTATGATGCATCCATACAGAATTATCTTCCTTATATGTTAAGCTGTGTGAAGACTTAATTTCTAAATATTTCATTTTCATTACCCCAAGCACGTCACAGACCCTTTAAAGTAACTCTGAGTCGTACCCTTGCATCAGTAACAAAACTGAGATGTTCATGATCATAATTGGCCACAGATGTGCTACAAGGAATGCAGCACTCCTTATTTAAGCGTCTGTATGAATAATAACATCCGCCTTCATCAAACTGAGTAAATTCTCAATGAATTTACTCCTGTGAATAGCATATGATCAATATGTTAGACCTGAGGTTGTCAGTCTGTTCCTCTCTGCAGTATTCCACTCAGCCAACCACATGACAGTGTGCCCATATTGTTAAGGCTATAAGCCACAAGCGGGCGGCCCACAAACAGCTTCCCCAGTCTTCATAGGCATCTGACACTACTGGAGTTTGAGGCTGGTCCTACTGGAGAACAGCTGTTTTCACTGACCCAGAGAGACTGGAAATTGAGCTTTAAGAAAGGGAAAAAAAGCATTTTTTGCTGGCACTATCTTCAGGAAACAGAGAAGTTGGAAGATTGTTCCAAAAACACCATCTGGTCTCCACTTTGAACTAACCGATCAAAAGCTGTCGGCCAACTATAACACCACCCTCCCCAATTCATCCTGTTGTTTTCACAGAAGCTCCGATCAGTCCTACGATTCCCCTTTTCCTCTATTCATCCGTTCCTCCCCCTCTCTCTCCCTTGCTACTACTCTCTTGACAAATGTTGGGAATTAACAGTCTTGCATATTGATGTGCCATCGCATCATGCCTCAAATGCACTCGCTCAGCAACTCATGCATTTATACATCATAGCAGCAAATGGACTTTATTAAGTAGATGTCTGTCACATCTAAAAGGTCAACGGTTAGACAAGCTACAGTCCCTTATTCACTCCCCGGGCATTCCTGATAGACTTTTGACAGCTGTTGCTCCCATGGCTGTCTTCGCTTGTGGCTTGGGGAGATGGAACTATACAGCAAGATACTCATGTAACTTATAGATGTAAAGTCTTCATGACATTACTACTTGCTGAGAGGGACTGGGAGATTTTTTAAGGGAGGGTCAGTTCAATGATTTGAAAAAGAACATTAATTTGTAGCCGGGGAGACAGTAATGAGCATTTGTGTCCTCAGAAGTCTCTTGGCGGCCAGAAAAAGGTTGGCATAGTTAAAAAGTGCAGTTTAGGAATATTTTTAGTGAAAATGGTTTCTGAATTAGCTTCTACATTACTGTGTCTATCAGCAAAGACACCGCCGTCAGATCTCTTTTTATGTATCCCTCTCGCTCTACTCTTGCAGATTCTTGCTGAATTTTATTACCACCTCCACCACTGCCACATCTGTCATTTATCCCCTTAAGGTCCCTTCTGCCCAAAATTTTGTCCACGCAATTAATGACTTGCAGTGCTAAAAAACACCTACTGGGCTGCTAACACAATTGCTCTAGGCATGGATGGGTTTCCTCTTTTATTAGGACACACACCCATGTACCCTTTCATATGCACACAAAACCCCTTGAACATGTGCCTTCACTTGCAGACACATAGATACACACAACAGGCTGCTCGATACCTGGGGAGATTTGCTGGTAGACTGTGGCCTTCGGTCGTTCCATCCACAGTGTTGTTTTCTTTACTGGCCCAGGGAGAACAGGCACAGGTGGAGCTCATGGATTTGAAGAGCTCATGGTAGAGTAGTTGGGGGGGGCAACTGTCCTGGAGGGAAATGAGTTTGCTGATGGGGAATATGGTGTGTGAGTAGGGAGGAATATGACACCTGGATCACCCCCCTCTCTGGATTTTTGTGGCAGCTGAGCCAGCCTCGAGCATCTGCACAGCCACAGGGTAAAAAGCAGTTTTCCTACACTTCATGCCCATACACCCACAAACACACACACACACACACACACACAATCTTACAGAATCACTCTCCATAACTATACACAGAGTTGTTTGGCTTCATTTCAGTGGCGTTTGGGTGTTTTTTTAATTCTATGTGGATCTCTGTGCCTACCACACTGCTCTTCATCCACATCCAAACACAGTTCCTGCTTGGTACTTTAGTTTTTGTTTTTTTTTCCTTTTCTGAACACAGAGCAGCTATACCTTTGAAACAGATGGCTACACCAGCATCAAACTCAGATCCAGCACTTTCCCCTGGTGGCTACTGCCTTACTAGTATCCCAAAAAAAAAGTGCTTCAATGCAACACTGTGTGTTTGATTGGTTTTACTGACAGCTAACTAGTGTGAGGATAAGAATTGTTGTAATCCAAAATACTTTATTCTCCAGTAACAGTAGAAGTACACTTAAACCACTACTGGTTAGTTATAGGTTAAATGATAATTTTCCCCAGCTTTATTCAACACTCTGAATAAAACATACCCAGTATCATTTTAGAAACCCTGACAAATAGCATTACCTACTTGAGATTCATTCTCTGAAACGGTGAGGTAAATAGCTGTTTGTTTCACATGGGACAGGTTTGATATGGAAATGAACGCAGATCTTCAAAAAGAATCCCACCTTTGTCAATTAGGACAAATTAAGTTGTTTATTAATTTTGCATAATCTGAATATTTTTAATTGTAACAACCATTTTAATTGTACCTTATAACATTGTTTTAATTGCAGTGTGTTGCACTGTGGACTATTCACTGTGTGCAAATTGCCATTTACTGAAACTCATTATCAAGTCAAGTTTTCCTTTGATTTGCTCCTTATAATGAATATATGAGAATAAAAATAGCGTGTTATCCCCCACACCTGTGAAATACACAACAATGTTACTTAATAAATCGGCCTGGTCTTCTGGTGAGCAGCAGGAATATTAGCCCTCTGGTGTCTAAATCGTCTTTGGTGACAACACCAACCTTAATGTTAACCCCAACTCTGACCCTAGGCAATGAGAGTATGTAATTTTTGTTTTTCTTACATTGTTTTGCAAGTCTTGACAGTTAGGGAACAATAAATAAATAAATAATAATCATAATTCTAACTGACACACGTCAATGATTATTTACATTTTTCCCCCAAAAGGTCAGTTTCTCCAAAATGTAGGGTTAGGATAAAGTTAGGGTTAGTGTTACCTCCTATGATGACTTAGACCTCAGAGGGTTAAAATACTTGACTTTTTTTTAGGAATAATTGCCTGCTATTTGGGAGAAAAAGTTGTCACAACAATGATAAGTTGTCACAACTTCTCTAACCACCACTGCAATGTATTGTAAGGTCATCACAATAAAAAGACTTTCACGAATTGGTTTTAGGTGGAGCATTTTACTTGCTGTCACTAGTCAGATACTAATTGATACTAAAAATTACTACTGGATTAGATACTCATTTGCAATAGTATCGATGCCAGCAGTGTCATGTTAGCCTCCTCCAGTTGACACAGAACTTCACACAGCACCGCTGCAGACAGGCAGACACACAGCCCCTCTCCTCACTAGGAGCTTAAGTAGCTGACATTCACCAGGGAGGAATTTTGAGAAGTCAGTAAAGCTCCTGTTTCAACAACATTTGAGTATTAAACACTTACCATAAGTGTTAACCTGGCCGGCACACACATTAACGTTAGCCGTTTAACTATTTTTACCCACATTAGCCAGTTATCGTTAAGGTAGCTGCTAGTGGCTATGGCTAATAATAAAACAATAACGTTAATGCTAGAACTAGGCAGCAAACTTTATCAGTCCTGCGGGTATGTATTGTTAATAGATAGTGTTAATTTAATAGGATAACACAATTATTTGTGTCTAAAGAGTGTTATGTTTATCTTAAAGTCTCAATTTGAAGGAGAGAAACGTCTGCCTTGGAGCCAAGTCACCAGAAGCAAAGCACTACCTCAGACAACCTAAAAATACAGTTTTTTTGGTTTGTTTGTTTTGTTTTGCTTTTTGTTTGTTTTTTTTGTTTGTGAGAATCTTAAAATATTTGTGATATACGTGTGTGTGTGTGTGTGTGTGTGTGTGTGTGTGCGTGTGTGTGTACCTTACTGTTATGTTACTGTATTTTTTTGCATTATGTCATTATGTCAGACAACTTAAAAATACTGTTGTCACTGATGTTATTGGCTGTAATGTTCTAATCTTTATTTTTTTAAAAACTAAAGCCTCTTAATTATTTTATTTATTTATTTATTTTTTACCCCACGGTATCAAAAATGACATCGTGTATCAAGTATTTTGGTATTGAGTTTCAAATTCTAGTATCGTGACAACCCTACTTGTGGTACAGCCACATAAAATGCTGCTAAATCAGTTTTGGGTAAATGTAGGTCCTTCTGAATAAAAAATTAAGAAGTCATTATGCATGTGTGGCTGTTTTATTTTGAGGTTTGCATGTTTTCCCCACTATTTATAAGAAGTGTATTTTGTCTCCTCTGCAAAATTAGTAATAATTTTCTCTTTTCTTGCTGAGCCTTTTGCAGCCATAAACAATATCAACAACAAAGTGTTTGTTTCAGGTTTACAGTTTACTACAGAATGTTTGAGGAAGCTGCCAGTTCTGTAATTGGTTGTCTTTGTGTCTCTGTGTTTTTATAGATCTCCCACTTGTAAATCTCTCAGTGGAGCCTCAGCCTGTTCTGGAGGGCAACCTTGTAAAATTCCACTGCTCCGCAAAGGCCAACCCTCCTGTCACACACTACAGGTGAGATCATTAAAAAGTGTTTCCAAAGTACACGTCATGAATGCTCAAACCCTGATCATATAATCACGCTTTGAGCATGCTCAAACCATGTACAAGGAAAAAACCAGTGTGGTAAACTTTAAATGACGTCTTTTCTAATTGATGTTGCTGGTGGATGATACATTTTTACACCGAGTCAAATTTAACACTTCATTATTGATCACATTCATCATTGTCAGACAGCTTCTTATGATGTCATGACACCATTATATGTGCCCTTTTTAAAATGAAGAGACCAAAAGCAATGTTACAGTGTTATGTTGAAAAGTGTAGCGAAAATACAACTTAGAAAAATCATTTGGCAAACCTTTTCATATTTCACTGAGCTGTAACAAAGCATTACAGGGCTTTGTTGCAGAGCTGTTAGCTTTATGGTCACATCATCTCCCTTGAACTTGAAATGTCCTGCAGTGTTTTCATGCAGTGCAGGTGCACATTTTTATTTCCAATGTATTTTTAAATGAATCACATATTTGAAACACTGGATATTATTATTATTATTAAGCTTAGAATCAATAAATTCAATTTATTGTGAGAGTCACAGCAAGATGTGACACAAGATGTAGTACTGTTACTAAAGCAAGCAAGATAGATAGTAAACCATTCCATAAGAATAGAATAGAGTGCAAAATTAACACATTACAATGAGCAAACTCCTGATCACGAGGCAGACTTTAGTTTTACCCGAAATGCAGGTGCTTTTTTGACAGATCCTGGACCCAACTTATCTTATATTGTCCCCACTGTGTAGTAACATGACAGATGCTTCTGAGTGGTGGGGGACAGAGACATATTTGTGAGTTTGGACGCATCATTACCTTTTTTTTTTTTAAAGGGACAAAGACTGCAGATTGGAGAAATCTGTACGTGTACAAGAATGGAAAGGTTCTTCAGCTGCCGATTGCAGCAAAGGGACAGATTAAGGTGCCACTGAAAACCACTTGAATGACTTAAGGATTGATAACATCGCCCGGCCCCATATAGGCTTTCTTTCATGTCCAGGAAGTTTGCTGACAGTTTCCAGAACATGTTTTCAGTTTGGCTGTTATGTCAAGGTTGCTGACAAAAATCCCTTTCAGTTCATTTTATCTAAAGTACCAAGAGCAAAAAAATGTCCGAAATGTCATGGGATTTCAACATTTTTGTAGCCACTGTTCAAATAAGAAGTCTTTGGAGTTTTTATTGTACTGCAGCTATACAAGCTTAGATGGCTGTATACTGTGTTTGCTTCAAACACTGTATGTTCTGTGTGTTTGTTAGACATATACACATCTCTGCTTCAGCTAAACCAGCAATCCTTTTTTAAACAGATATTCAGCAACCCTGCTGCCAGACAGAGTGTTGATAGAAAAATTCTCAAAGCACCAGATTATATTACATTGTATTACAATAATGGTTAACTCTACAAAATAGGGTTAGTTCAAGTTTCTACTGTAATCCAAAACATATATTGATGACCACACAACTTCTCAACTAACCTGACACATATTATACCAAGGTTAATCAAAAACACAAACAATTAATTTCTAATCCACTCCTTTTCTTCAGCAGTTGCCCTCTTTGTCTATTAAACCTTGGCTCATTCTCAGCTGAACTTGTTAGCTTGTGTTTATTTTTTCTTACATCTGTAATTGTAATGGCACAAGAAAATGGACATTAATTATTCCCATAAAGTCTTGCACAGCCTTCCAGAAGAGTAATACTGAAGTGATTTGTCAAGAGATGGTTTTCTATGTGGGAGGTTTTTAAAACCCGGCAAAAAATAAATGGAGTGAAATCGATAGCAAAGGGAATTGGCTGGCTCAGAATCTTGTAATGGTACTGGGAAATGAAATGGATGTACAACACACTCACAGGTGGCAAAACAGAGATGTTGCCTTTTGATGGATCCTGCCCTTTTGAAAAAGAAAAGGGGAGGAAGGGCAGTGATATTGTGGAAAACAAGGTTTGTATTTGATTGTGTAGGTGCACAGCAGAGACAGAACGTCTATCTTACCTGCAAAAGGGATTTCACCTCTATTGTTATAAGACTGGATCAATGCTAGAGCCAGACTTCTCCCCAGGGTATCAAGAGCTAAAATTCAATGGCAGTTGAGACAACTTTTTCTTTTAGTTTGACAAACTATAAAATGAAAAATGGTTTGGAATCTATGCTAAAAGCTAGAGAGAAAAGAGACTAAAAATACCATATCCCCCTCTTATAAATTTCTGGTTCCTTTCTTTCCCCTCTCCCCAGTGCTATTGACACAATCCACTGTAGGAATTAAATAGTATAGTCAGACTAATAACTTGTGATAATTCAAAACTGTGCTCTTTGACAGTTATGCCGTTTTGTAGTCTCTCATTTAGATTTATCTGCAATTTGTACAAGTACTTTAGGACTTCCATGCACTGTTGCCGTTCAGGTCACGGTAGACTGAGAAATTCTGGGCCTCATAATGCTTCCCTGAGAGGCTTTGACTAGGGAGAGGCCCCACAAATTCCCCCTCTAGAGAACAATATCACAGAGGAGAGCAGGAAGCTGGTCAAGCAGTGTGGGGCCATTATTCAGTACTAATACACTCTGTCTACCCCAGATCAGATATAGTACAAGGACACAAGAGTTCTTAGACGGATGGCTTCTTTTCCATTCCCAAGAGTGCCATCCATTCCCAATGTGCACTGCGCCACTTTGCCACCCTCCACTTCAATGGACACTTGAGACACAGACCCAAGATAGTGTGCGTGCGTGTGCGTGTGTGTGGGGGGGGGCAACTTGCCTTCTGCAGTCCATAGCCTCTTGTGTTTAAACGTGGCAATGGTAATAAGATATATTTCCATACCTGAAATACTTGAACTTTTGCCAGATCTCAGCTCAAGAGCAAAGAGGGAAGAAGAGGACTTTGTGCAGGGATTAGGGTGCTGGAAGTGAAGATAAATGTGATGTTCAAAAGACTGAAGTAAGAGTAATAGGCATGTGTTTCAGCTGGCAGACAGGGAATCAACATACTCCGGGAGGGAAAGACGAGTGGGTTGGAACATCTTCATTACTGTTTATAATGGTAGGAGAGATAACAGGCAAACATCACAATCACGCAACTAGCATCTGATGAAGACACACAGGGTTTTCTCAGATCCAAACAAGAATCCACCAGAGAGAAGAGAAAGAATAACAAACAAAGCAAATCAGGTCCCTCATCTGCAGATACAGCATAGCCATGCACAGAGCAATAACAAAACCCATTCCTTTGCATGGCACAGGAACAAATAACATCCCAGTCCTCCCCACACTTAAGTTCAAAGTTTTATTGTCATATGCACAGTGAGGAAACATGTTTCCCTGTACAATGAAATTCTATTCTTTGCCGTCCACACAAATGCCAGACAATCTTAAAAAAAAGCCACGTATAAAATAGATAAGTAGAATAAATAATAATTACACAGTAAAAGCAATTATAAAAGCAGCATATGAGAAATAGTAGAAATAGAATATAGAATATAACTGTACAGAAATCTAAGCTATCTATCTATCTATCTATCTATATATATATATATATACATACACACATAACATAACAACACAAATGCTACGGCAAGGGGGAGCCAAGACGTCAGGTGAGGGGGGAGATATCATCAGCCCAATCAAGCTCCAAGAACAACTTGCACGTTGAAAGACCTGAAAGAGAAGATCATAGCTAAGCTGGATACCTGGACCCTCCGTGGCCGATTACCAAGAATAAGTACCCTCTGAAAGCCTACTAGAAGATCTGAATACAGCATTAT
>VUQI01056319.1:0-16250 GCA_015106735.1 Paratilapia polleni | reverse complement strand
GGTTTGCGTCCTGTTACATCTGGTGTAAAAGTAACACAGCATTTCAGAAAAGGAACATCATACCAACAGTAAAATATGGTGGTGGTAGTGTGATGGTCTGGGGCTGTTTTGCTGCTTCAGGACCTGGAAGACTTGCTGTGGTAAATGGAACCATGAATTCTGCTCTCTACCAAACAATCCTGAAGGAGAATGTCCGGCCATCTGTTTGTGACCTCAAGCTGAAGCGCACTTGGGTTTTGCAGCAGGCCAATGATCAAAACACACCAGCAAGTCCACCTCTGAATGGCTTAAGAAAAACAAAAATGAAGACTTTGGAGTGGCCTAGTCAAAGTCCTGACCTGAATCCGATTGAGATGCTGTGGCATGACCTTAAAAAGGCGGTTAATGCTCAAACCCTCCAATGAGGCTGAATTAAAACAATTCTGCAAAGATGAGTGGGCCAAAATTTCTCCACAGCGCTGTAAAAGACTCATTGCCAGTTATTGCAAATGCTTGATTGCAGTTGTTGCTGCTAAGGGTGGCCCAACCAGTTATTAGGTTTAGGGGGTAATCACTTTTTCACACAGGGCCAGGTAGGTTTGGATTTTTTTGTTTCCCTGAATAATAAAAACCTTCATTTAAAAACTGCATTTTGTATTTGTTATCTTTGTCTCATATTTAAATTTGTTTGATCTGAAACATTTAAGTGTGACAAATATGCAAAAAATAAGAAGTCAGGAAGGGGGCAAATACTTTTTCACACCACTGTAAGAATACAGTTCACACAAAATTGCAACAGTTTGAATCCACATTTATGCAATAAAATAAGAGACGATATTAACAATACTTTTTTGACTACACTTAAACTTGCCTGACTCTTTACAAAAGACATCCACTAAGTGTAAGCATGTCTGTAAGAGATTAGCTTTCTCTCTGAATGCTGTGAGGCCCTTTCTCCACATTTTTAGTTTGCTTTTAACCATATCTGACTATTTAAAATATAACAAATCACATACACTTCTTTCAAGTCATAAGACTGAGCTTATGTTGGCTGACATGGCAAACTTTAGGAAGGGCTGTTTCATGTTGAACTATTATTTCGTTAAAGTAATTACTGGATGGCAAATCTGAAGACCCTATTAATGCATACATAAACATACTTAAATAATTATGTGCTTTAATGTAGATTTGATGGACTGTGTGTGTGTATACAGTTTGTTGCTACGGTGCTGTATTATTCCAGAGTGTCAGCCATATGGGTTCACATTTGGTAGTTTGTTGCTTTAACTAAGGCATTCTTTGAAAATATACCCATAAAATGAGCAAGTTAGTCAATGCCATTCATAAAACGCAAACACAGAAATGAAATCAGGATGTGAAACTGGATAATGTAACTCCTTCATGCTGAAAGCAAATTTCTCAGCCTAATAAGTATATTGCCATATGGCCTGATGTGCTGTGGATGGCACAGTTAGGATCTGGGTATCACAGTTCATTTGTTCTTAGCTGGACATGGACTTTGGGGGCTATAGGGATGTCAGAATGTATATCTACTTACATGGTGCATTATGGGTGTTTCTGCTGTGATGCTGGAGGCTTCCAAAATAGAGAGGGTATACATACATACTTTGTCCATCTTTTGTCTATATATAGCCCTTTAATCATCAGGCTGATGGATTCCTGTTCTGGGTTGTTTTGTAAGCACAGCATCCACCCCACCAGCACAGGCTCAGCACAACCTGGGCTCACTGAAAACAATGAAGAAAGACATATTTGTGTGACTGAGTAGATTTTGTTTTTCAGAGTGTGACAGGAACAGATTATATGATTCAGTGCAATGACACACTGAAGGCAGGGTGTCATATACAGCCAGGGTTTGTTTTTCATAGCATGATATTTATCTCATTATGACTGAATGTTGGTGCTGCAGCATTGTCACCCTAGCCTGAATGCAAAGTATGATTTTTTTTTTTTTTTTAAAGTACTCAGTTTATATATGATGAGGTTTGAGTCATGACTGTGCAGGCAATAACACCAGTGCTGACATGAATTCAGCTGCAGCATTATTCATGTTCAAGAAGCATGATGTAACTATAAGCTGAATAATAAGTTACCTTTCATCACCACTGACATCTGTGGTAGCACTGCCATTTGCAAATTGGATAGATGTGGTGACTGTCCTGCTGTTCATTTCTTGAAGCATGAGGTTTTGATCTGTTAGACCTGCCTTGCAGGTGGCAGGGGTGTGGCCACACAGCAGTGTTACCTCTGTAAACTGGTCTCTGGCTGAGATATGGAAAAGGAAATTAAAAATTAAAATGGAAAGACTATAAGAATATACTGTAAAATGTATTGATACTGTAAAAAATTCTTGTTTTATACAAAACAGATTCAGCAGCTGAAAATGGACTGATATTTATATAGTGCTTTTCTAGTCTTACTCACTTTAGACTACAAGCCACATTTAACTATACATTCATATATAGGCTTATTCTGTCACTTTAAATATTTTACCTACCTCACATCCACGACCAATTTAGAATAGCTAGTTAACCTAACATGCATGTCTTTGATACCCAGAGAAAACACACACAAGCACAAAGAGAACATACAAACTCCACACAGAAGACCCCAGCCAACCAGGAGATTTGAACCAGAAAGCTTCTTGCTAACCACTGCACTGCCATGCCAACTGACTCAAACACTTTGAGCAGCTTTACCTGCTGTTACAGTGGGGGATAGCTGCCGGCTCCTCCACCCACTGTACGTAGGGCATCGGCATCTCAGTAGATGGGTGTAGGCTGACCTGAAGTCCCTGTTGAGGGCTCCATACAGGATTGGGTTGAGGGCTGAGTTGGCATAGCCCAGCCACAGCACAGTGGAATATTCTGGCACTGTGCTAGGGTCTGGATGCTCTTTTAGGCCCAATACTGTGAATAGGATGAAATAAGGTAACCAACACACCACAAAGGCCCCTATCACTGCCGCCAGTGTCACTGTGGCTTTGTGCTCTCGCAGTGCCACTACTGTAACACTGGAAACCACAGTGGTTGTGGTGGAAGAGTTGCTACTGCAGTTGTAGCTGGTGATGCAAGTGGGACGGGCACTGACAATGCGCTTGGCTTGTGCACGTGCAATGCGAAGTATTTTGAGGTAGGTCCAGCACATAGCCACCAGAGGCAGGTAGAAGGTGAGAAGAGAGTCAGTTAGTACATATGGTCTGTTCAGCTCAAAACGACATTTCCCCTCTGAAGCCCAAGGCCCGTGGTTCTGCACTGTCCCATTAACTGTGTTCCATCCCATTTGGATGGGCAAGAAAGAAACAGCCACAGACACTGTCCAGACGCTCGCCATGGCTACAGCAACTCTCCATGGCAACACCAGTGATGCGTATCTCAGAGGCATGGTCACTGCCAGGTAGCGGTCAACACTGATGGCCAGGAGAGTGAGGATGGAGGCAGTGCACAACATAACATCCATGGAGATGTAGAAGTTGCAGAAGACCGCACCAAATGGCCACTCATCATTTAGCTGTAGGAGGGCAGAGAAAGGGAGGACCAAGAGGCCAAGCAGCAGGTCTGTCACAGCCAGCGACACAATGAAACAGTTAGTGAGGCAGCGGAGGCGTCGAGAGGCACAGACAGCCAGGCACACCAGCACATTACCACCAACAGTCAGAAGGATGAGAAGGGTCAAGATGAAGCCCAGCATTACTTTTGACAACATTATTGCTGTTGCTTCAGTGGAGTCAGTCAGGTGACATCATGACCGCTGCTTTATGTGAACCATGGTTCTGTTTTTGTATCAGTTTTTAATCAGATGAAAGGTGGTTGCTTTTAGAAAAACTGAGTCTTCAAGGGATATCATTGATTAAGTGCCACTTAAGATCCTGGTCACCCACATGTAGTTCCTTTATCTCCAGCTCTCCCAATATTTCCAGTGTTTCTTAGCTGCTAACTGACTGTTTCCTGTTTTTGAAAACCTAAAAGCTTTTAACTTTCTTGTGACTTGATCAGAGCAGTCTTCCCATTCATACTAATGACAATGAAATGAACAACAGGCAGGCTGTTGGCTGGCTGTTGTCTGCATGGCTGATTAACAGTGGTTCATGACATCTTTTCTGGCTTCAACACCATTTTCTATGGCCGTAGTGACACCTAGTGGGCAAAGACAAGAAATACAGTTAATAAGTGATACAATATTTCCTACTGTTAAAGATACACACTGTCATGCTCATACATCAAAAAATACTTAACTTATTATATATAACTGGTACTATATAATTGCTACTATAGTACAATATCTGTGGTAGCTTCTGTCTGTATCTAATGTACATTGTTGGATCGATTATTATTACACTTGTTTGACAGGGTACAAACAAAGCACATAATTAGCTCATTTGTTTTTATGTTCATTTGATTGTTTGCATAGGCAACCAAATATATCTTTGGACACATATACTTTTTCATTATCATCTGTGGAGTAATAGAGCACATTAAATTATGAAATACAGTTCAAAATATTCCGATGTATTATGTTAATTATTTCAGAATAAGCCTTGCATAGTTATAATTAATGCAGCACATGTATCATTATATTTTTAATTCATGTCACTTCATATTATTTCATGGATACCATTTTACAAAAAGTTGAGATGCTGAGCAAAATGTAAAAAACACTGATTTCAATGGTTGGCAAATCATTTAAAGCTGATGTTGAAACTTGACTTTTTGGTGAATAATGTATGTTCATTGTGATGCCAGCAAAGCATTGCAAAATAGTTGGAACAGGGGCAACAAAAGACTGGATTGCTAACAAAAAGAGGGACATCTCATACACAAGCTTAATTAGTAACATGATTGGGTATAAAAAGAGGATCCCAAAGAGATCCAGAAGTAACGATAGTGAAGGGTTCACCACTCTGTAAAAGACTATATGGGCAAATTATCCGACAATTTAAAAATAATGTTTCTCAGTGCAAAATTGTAAATAATTTGGAGATTTCATTGACAATACATGAGATAATTAAAAGAATCTGAGAAAATAGGAAAATCTCTGTACACAAGGGAGAAGCCCGGAAACCAAGACTAAATGGCCGTGATCTTCAGGCCTCTAGATGGCACTTCATCCATAACAGACTTTCTGAAGTGGAAATCACTGCATGGGCTCAGGAGCACTTCTGACGTGCGTAGTCAGTAAATATAGTCTCCTACTGAATCCACAAATACAAGATAAAACTCTACCAAGCAAAGGAAAAAACATAAAAAATAGAAAACAAGAAATGCTGCTTTCTTTCATTTAAGATGGACTGAAGTGAAGTGGAAAACTGTCCTGTGGTCAGCCCAATCAAAAGTGAAAGGAAAGAAATGCACTGAACTCTCATGTGCAGCATTATTGCCAAGATGCTTCTGGAGACTTGGATTTGGTTTAAGTCACAGTTCTTTCAAAGCCCCAATACGGTTCATTTGGTAACTCGACCTAAGAGGTATGGTGAGTCCCCCGATGGAAAAGGGGCTTAGCATATTTATGCAGCTACTCAAATATGCCATTCTGAGTCAACTTCTAATTTTTAGGAGATTCATATCCAGGATGGGTTTTCAGCTTGGAAAAAGAGTTGCTTTTACAAATGGCTGTCAGTAAGTTTTAGAATCACCTAAAATGATTAGCAGTGTTGAAGCTTGCCAGCTGTGGACTTACTTTCCTGTCAATTTTGGGTCAGCCAGCTTAAATGTACTATTTTTTGTGGACAGGACACCACACCAGGTGAATGGCTTAGCACTGTGTGTCAACACAAAGGCTTTGCTGAGGTCTAGATTCTTAAATCAATTGCATGTTCTCCAGGATCATTAGAAAAATGTAGGTTTCAAGCACTTCTGGATTGGCTTCTCTTTTAGGAAGCTATATCTTTTATATTCAGTCTATGGCTCAGCCTGAGTCTGTAGATGGCGACTAAAGGTGACAGACTGTTCCCAAAGATGTAGAATTTTTTTCTAAGGGATGGGTTGTTGACTGTAACACAGGAACATCAGGAAGTTTCACTGTTTGTACTCTATCACAAAGGAAGTGGAACTGTAGTTGAATGCCTGCGGTGACGGCAACCTTTGACAACACAAAATAAATAGGACAGGGATCTGTCTGTTCAGAATACTTTCTGAACTACATTTGTGATACAATGGAGTTAATATACAGTACTGTGCAAAAGTCTTGAGCCACCTTTCATTTCTTTATATTTTGCTAGAAAAATGGGAAATAGGTGCAGTGATTTATGGAAACGTGCAAACAAAAATGGAAATACAGTCTATATGGCAGAAACAGAGTTTGTATAATTCTAACAGCTTGAAAGTCAATATTTGGTATGACCACCTTTATTCTTCAGCACAGCCTGAACTCTCTTAGGTATGCTTTCTTGTAATATCTTTAAGTACTCTTCAGGAATAGTTCTCCAGTTATTCTTGAAGGACATTCAAAGCTCTTCTTTGGATGTTGGCTGCCTTTTGTTCTGTTCTCTGTCAAGATGCTCCTTCAGCAATGTTGAGGTCCAGGCTCTGGGGAGGCCAATCCATGACTGATAGTGTTCCATTGTGTGTTTCTCTATCCAGGTATGCTTTTGCTGCATCGGTAGTGTGTTTGGGATCATTGTCATGCTGAAAAATGAAGCTGTTGCCAGTCAGATGCTTTCCAGATGGTATTGCATGGTGGATCAAAATCTGACAGTACTTTTCTGCTTTAATAATTCCATCAGTTTTGACAAAAGCCCCAACACCACTGGCTGAAATGCAGCCCCAAACCATGACAGAGCCTCCACCATGTTTTGGAGATAATTTATCTGAATTTCAGGAGCTGGACCAGACCTAGAACATCTTCCATCTATGTCTATAAATGCTTACTTGCACCACACACCCATTTGTTCTCGCTTCTGTGCCCCACCCTCCCTCTCTTTTTTCTCTGGTTGTCAACCTCTCTCAAAGGTATCAGGGGGATCTGCCAGGCCTGGAAGCTGCCTTCGATCCTTGATGAAGCCTTCCCCAAACTGCAGCCTCTGGCCTAGCTTGTTGCTTCATTATCAATAAATGTTTGTCATTCACATTTGGGGTTGGGGTGAATTACAGATGACTATAGACACTCACTGTTGTACCTCTCTCCTGACCTCCTCTGTACATACAGATGATGATTTGAACCAAAAATTTCAAATTTGGATTCATCACTCCATAAGACCTGTTGCCACTGATTTTCAGTCCAGTTCTTGTATAATTTGGCATACCTCAGTGTGGCGGTGGGGTGTGGTTTGTGGCTTGGCTGTAGGAGGGAGAGGTGGGGCAGGTTGGCTGAGGGAGCGGCGCCACTGGGGAAAGTGGCGCACCTGGCGTGCATCTGCTAATTATTCTTTCTGCCCATATAGTAGGTGCAGGGCCGGAGGAGAGGAGGCAGGTGAACTGAGCGAAGCATAGAGACAGTTACGCTCCAAGGCCGGGCAGTGTTCGGAGCAAGCGTTTTCCTGTGCAATAATTAATAAAAGTATTGTGAGCATCAAGTACTGTTCTCCCTGTGGTTACTGAGGTGAACCTACCACACTCAGCCTTTTCTCCCTGTTTCCCTTTCTTAAGAATGGCTTCTTGACATCCACCTTTCCACTGCGACCATTAGTAGATGGATCAACTGAAGGTCCAGATACATCACTCAGGTTCTGTGAAAGGTTTTGCTGGATTTTTTCCTATTTCTTAAGGACATGACTTTTGGAAACTGTTCATACTGCTGTAGATTTTTTTTTTTTTAGGCCTGACACTTCTTCTTTTCCTCCTCCTCCTTGTCCAATTTCCTCAAATTATTTATGGAGACACTGCACACCATGTCAAGATATGCAAAGTTTTAGGCTAATATGTCTCTGGGAATCACCTTGTTGGTGCAAAATAGCAAAGATAACACATTTTTACAGGAATATGCCTGTAAAAATCTTTACAAAGTGCCTAAAGATACAATTTAAAATTGGTTCTTTGCTAAGATGTCTGTTATGTGTAGACACAACATTGGTTCATCTCTTAAGTTGCCTTTTTTATGCTTGAATGATTCATAGGTTAGTGTTAAGTGGCTTAACAACAACAACAACAACAAAAAGCAAAAAAAACCCAAAACAACAAAAAAACCCAACCAAGCCAAAAAAAACCAAACAAAAATGCTGAAAATGCTCAGGTACAAGGACTGGACTGAAAATTAGTGAAAAAGCAGCCAATGTCCAAAGAAAAACTTTGGAAGACCTTCAGAAAGCCTGGAGAACTATTGGTCAAGAACACTTTAAAAAATTAGAAGGTAGTCTGGCTCCTTGGAAGCAAAATATGAAGAAATGAGGGATGGCTCAATGGCCTTGAATGATAAACACTAACACTAAATGCTTTGTTTCTACATAGACCTTATTTACAGATTTACAGAGAGGTACTCATACTCTGGGAACTCTCTAATGGCATGTTGGCTTAAGTTTTTAATGTGTGCCTGGCAGAATGAGGGAAACTACTAGATAGGTAAGTGTGTATATATATGTGTGTGTGTGTGTGTAAGTGTGTGTGTATTAAATGTTGTTGCGTCAGTAGGTGGTGGGTAATGTTTGCTTCTCTGTTTTCTAACACTGTAATGGATAATGGGACGTTTGCCAGACTTGGTTCAGTGCCACTTGCTTATCACCTCAGAAAGAGATGCTGAGAGTCGGCCATGATGGCTTCAAATGGAGACAGGAGGAAAGAAAATTACACTACATAATGAAAATAAATGTTTTAATTAAATCTGGGACTACAGAAACCAGAACCAAATCTCTAATCTTTGAACTCTTCTAATCTGCACATTTCTGTGACTTACTCAGCTTTGAACTACATCCAGAGCAAACACTGATAACGCAGCCACTAACGTATGAAGTGCATTTCTTAAACGTACATGACATCAGAGCCTTTATATCTCACAGAACAACAAGCAGACCACAGATTTCATCTGTTTTCATCATCAAAATCTGTCTGTCACTTTCCCACCTTGTCTCGCGCTCACTCACATTTTCTTGCAAAGAGCTAGGAATAGGTTTAGTTTGGATTCAACAAAGGCCTGTAAGACATGTCCACATATGTCTTCCTGTCAGTTACTGTCATTTTTTAACAAGGACAACTTTATCACAACCTTGGGCCATACTGTGCAGAATATGAATGTATGTGCTCTATATGTGCATGTTTACACACTAATGCTTTTCTTATCTGCTCTGAGCTCAATGCGTTAGCCCAACTTCCCTTGTCACTGTGCACGTGTGAGAGCTTAACTATGCTTGTTTCCTGTGTTTATCTTTGCATAAACATTTGTGTTTTAATAAAAAGTCTTATTATTATATAATCTTGACCACTCACTTATAATAAAAATGTGATTTATTTAGTACAAGGTGCAAATAACCCACATTTGTCTTTTGTCTTATATTATGTCACTGTTAGTTTGTGTAGATAATAAAAAAGTTACAGTCAATGTCATTCACCTTAATGTTGGGAAGCACAATGTTGGTATGTAGGAACATGAAGAAAAAAGACAGTGTTTTAAAAAATCACTCATTTGGACACTTTATTACTGACCATCTGTTTTCTTCCACAAACCACTCATTAGTTGTCCGTAATGGAAAGTAATGGTGAGTGTTACTGCAGCTGTATACACTATATAGTAACACACATTAATGCATACACATGTAGGTCTGCATTGACACACTAACACAACCCAAAACATATGTCTTGGTAATGGATTCTGAGGATTGTAATGGATTGTAATGACTGGTGAGTGCTCCTTTTTCCACAGGATGCAAAGGCTGCACTATCCTCAGAAGGTTTTTTTTGCAGAAAAATGCTATTTTTAATGTTTTCAGATGACAAAAAAGGGTTACATGAGTTTATGGATTTGAAAACAGTGCTTGAAGAGTTCATCCCTGGAATAGTATATGTGTGTCTGTGTGTAAATGGGGTGACACCCAACATTTCGAAGATTTAAGAGTGATGAAATATAAAGTGATTAACTGTTAATAGCTTTAATAGGTTCTTTTCTTTGTCTCCTCAACATAAGGGAGATGTAAATGAGATGAAGAGGCTTCATCCTGCCTCACCCAGACCTTTCTTTACTCAGTAAGCGGTCTTGTGAAAAGAGTCCAATTTGGGTATGAGGATGAAAGGCAGGCAGAAAAGTACTTAGAACAGTGGCTCTTTACCAGACATGGTCTGAGCTCTGGGATGAGTAATGGGGTTATTTATTTCTCAGCTGGGACTCTCTGCCTAAATTGTAAGATGTTCCAAATACCACGTGTTCATCCTCTGACCTCTTTTTTTTTTTTTTTGCTCGTCAGATGCGTCTTTTTAGAAATAAACAAATAATAAACGGATGCACTTCTTCATCCCAATAGGTAATCAAAGTAATCACATCTATTGTGATATATGCAAAGTAATGTGTTTTGAATATGTTTAGATTAATCTACCCTCTCAACTGACTCCAAAAGGTAATTTCACCCCCTGCTGCTCAGCAGGGGGTGAAATTGCCTTTTCAGTTAGGTTGCTACTGACTAGTCATGGATCCAGGAAATAACTCAGCCATACATTCATTTATGTTTCAGGAAGTATGGCAATGGCCTGAATCAAATCTCTTGTTTTTGCAGTATTGCTGGAATGTCTGAGTAGTACATCGGGTGACGCCACATACTTCCGAGTAACTTTTCTTTATTTATTATGAATGGACAGCAGCTAAAAGGTGAAAATAAACAAACACAAATGTAAGATTAGACTGTGTAGCAGCTGGTGTGATTCTGAAATCTTCAGAACTACCTAGATTAACTACACATAAACAAAATGCAAGAGGTTTAAGGTTTGAACACATTTACCTATTGCAGAACACGACTACAGATGTTGAAAGTAACTTGGGTTCCTGCATGCATCGTTCATCAGAGAAACATAATGCAATCAGGCATACAAATCTTTAATCTATCCTAATATAATTTAATTGAGCATCAAGTACTTGGCTCACTCACTTCCTCTGCTTTTGCAAAGCAATCTATAGCTGTCGGCATTTTTGTGAATGTGCGTGGATATCTGTCTGTGTATGTGTGCACATCTGTCTTCCTGTTTGCCTTTGTTTTTGTCCTTTGGTCTAGGGTACTTGGTAGGCAAGCTGTTGTGTTTTCTAACCAGTGGAGGGAAGCTGTGGAATCCTGATGAAGCGTGAAAATGAAACACACTGCGACAGACACGACCACAGACAGACAGGGGGATCAGACGCATAAAATATGTATAGACGCTAACAGCATGCTTTGCTGTGGCACACACACATAAACACACAAATGCAAGTTCGGGTCACATGGGGATAATTGATTGCCCTCAGTATGTCATGCTTGACCTTCCCACACCTCTGTTATATCATCATTGCAGCCATATAGAGTCCTTCAGAAAAATAGTGGTCTGTAATGTGGACACACACACTTTTGTAAAGAAACACCTAACTTGCACACGGCTGTAATCAACAGATTTCCTGTTATATCATACATTTACACTCAACAGCAGCCATTTCAAAAGGGAACGTACTGAACTGCTGTGCAGCAAATACTGCTCCCTGACCATGTCAAGACACTAAACCACATCCTCTCACTATTCTGGTGGCTGTGTCACGTTCATTGCTCAGCTAAGTTAACCACCCAGTTTGAGCTAAGCATGTGATGATCTTTGCTTCAATAAATGCACATTTAAACTTTCTGTAGGCCAGTTCATGACAGTGTTTGCATTCCTTGTTTTAAATGTATGATATCAGATGTTTCTCCAGGCAGGAAAGCAAGGGTGTTTTGAAACAAATAACACAAAAACAAAGTCTTTAACAGTGAAAGTCACAGTGGCTGAAAGTGCATAAAAATCAAGAAAAAGGATGTAGTAGTAAAAGCCAGCTTGGCTGAGTACTCTCTTATACAGCATGATGTACAGCAAAAACCATCACTGAATATCTTGTATTATTAGCTGCAAATGAATGCCAAAAGTAGGATTCTGGGAATCACTAATTTGAAAAAATAGAATCAGAAATTTAATTCTTTTTATTTTTTAATTAGATTTCACCTCCCAGTGTTCCAGCAGATTGAGGGATAAAATCATTATATTCTGACTATGAGCAAGTCCAGGAAGACTTTATTAATAACATGGCTATTCTTATTGTAATGATCCTTTCATATATGCTGACATGCAACATATGTTGTCTTCTCATAATTTAACTAGCCAGAAAAGTTAGTCATAGCTACTTTGCGCTTTTCTGTGCTCATCTATCTGCCTTTTAGTCCTGACCTTCAATGTTTTATAACAGAAATTTATACTGTTTTCATATATAAAAGGGTAAAGGTAAAGCATGCAATTTCAAAGTGTAACACAAATGTAACATCAGGAAAAAGATAAATTATCTTTGGTTTTGTTACACAAAGAATAATCTCACTTCCTCATATTCTAGACTGATTAAATGACCTCTTTGTATATTTGTCATTGTGCATGGTTCACAATGCTCACATCAGGCTCAGAAGTGGCTCAGTTGAATTCTCCACAGCCCCAAACCTCTGACATCTGACAGTTCCTATTCATGACTGAGGTCAAGTATCACTAACCACACGCATACTGCTTCTCTACTTTTTGCTCATCTTTGCATTTAAATGCAATAAACTAAAAAGAAGACGTCCTCCAAAAATTTGCTATCAATGCTTTAAAAGAGAATTTAATTTGTATTGACTGTGCTCTTAATTAAATATAGTTTTATTCCATATTTGACAAATCTTAAATGGATTTAGTTCAACTTTTTTTTTCTTGCTTGGCTGCTGAAATGCACTCAAGTAAGACAGCAAATAGTAACTCAAGCTCGATCATGCTGTCACACTACAGTGCCACTGGATGTGTTTGTGTTTGGCTGTGTTTTCACACCCAGCTCATTCAAATTTGAAGACATATTAAATAGCAAGTATAAATTAGGAAATTATCCACTCACCTCAGTGCTTCTTCTTCTTGTCTGTGACGACTGCCCCTGCTCAGCTCAGAAAAAAAAAAACCTTGCTCATGAAGTGTGTGCGCTTGTGTGTGTAATGAGTGTGGGAAAGAGAAGCAAGAGAGAGAGAGAGCAAGGGAGCAGCAGGTCCTCACACAGCTCCCTCACTCTCTCTCTCTCTCTCTTTTCCCTTCACTCTCTGTGTGTCTCCTATTGTTCTCTGCTCATACTCAACTCTTTAGGGTAATTTGCTTTTGAAATTATTTTAATGGCTCTGCGATTCTCTTGTCACATCTTATAACTTGCATGTGCCAGATGCCAGAACAAAGAAGGTTCTCCTCAACAATTTGATAGAGACTAGACAGTATTACCTGAATAATTTAAGCTACCTGCTGTATTCAGCCATAATGGGATGCCTAATAAGTCCAGTATGTATTGAGAGACACATAGGAAGGTACAGTATTCATGCAGGCATCCATTCTTGCCTTAATTTTTCCCATCCAGACCTAAATTCCTCTTCTTTATAAACTTCATAAACAGTTTAATAATTTATAGATTCTTTAGAGCCTCACATGGGGATGGCTTGTGAGTAAATCTCTGAGAACTGGCACCAGCTGGGCTGAGTTATGTCAGTGACCCGATGGGTCTAATCTATCTTTCTATTTCTGGTGCAGCCTTTTACTCAGCCTTTGTGTCTATTTTTCACGTGCTTTGGCTTCTAGTGTGGCTTCGATTTCCTTTCCAATTCTAATTCATTTTCTCAACTTCAAACTGAACATTCAAAAGTCATTGTCACTTCTCTTTTCATACTTTTTTTTCCCATTTTTGCCTCCCCTTTCTTTATCTATCTCGTCTCTCTCTGTCTTTGGCTACGTCTCAGTATCCATGGCCTAGCTCATATCATAGCTGGGGCTGAATTTAATCTTTCTTTGTCTCTTTTTGTGCTTTTTCTTCCTGTTGGAGACATTCCCTCTGCCTGCTGCCTCTTTTTATTCCTTCAGCTTTACATCAGTTAATCTCTGGCAAAACCTGTCTGTTGCATTTCTTTTCTTCGTGCTGTACACCTTTAAGCCCTACCCTTTTTTTCTCCTTGTGAGTCCCAGTTAATTTCCACTACAAAACTATGAGATAATGTATCTTTCTTCATTCATCTTTTTTCTCTCCTTCTCGCCTTCTTTCTCCATCCATCTGTCTTTCTCTCACTCCCCTTTTTGTAGTACGCTAATGCTGTCTGTCATTTCTAAGTGGTAACTCCTAATATTTCACCTTACTTTCAGTGTTACATACATAGCATGTCTCGGCCTCACACCATGTTTCCATAACAACAAGATTTCCAGAGGACCTACTGGTATTTCATAGATGGTGGCAAATGCCTGATTGGCATTCCTACCTCGAAGTCAGTTCTGAGTTAGGAGTGCCATTGGCTCTGTTTGTGATGCCTATTAAAAATGAAGCTGTAGATGGATGCTTCTTAGTGTTTATGCCTTTTAGTTCCAGTGTTTCAATGCTAGGTAGAGAAATAAAAGAAACTCTATATTTAAGCTGGCAGTGTGCAAAAGGTAGTTGGCAATGAAACCTCAAATTCCATTAGCGTTATGTACACTAACATATGTAATGTACACTAACTGGCCACTTCAGTAGGTACAACTGCTCGTTGATGCAAATATCTAATCAGCCAATCATATGGCAGCAACTCAAGGCATTTAGGCATGTAGACGTGGTCAAGACGACCTGCTGAAGTTCAAACTGAGCAACAGAATGGGGAAGAAACATGATTTAAGTGACTTTGAACGTGGCATGGTTGTTGGTGCCAGATGGGCTGGTCTGAGTATCTTCAGAAACTGATGATCTACTGGGATTTTCCCACACAACCATCTCTAGGGTTTACAGAGAATGGTCAGAAAGAGAGAAAATATCCAGTGCGCAGCAGTTCTCTGGCTGAAAATGCCTTGTTGATGTCAGAGGTCAGAGGAGAATGGCCAAACTATTTCGAGCTGATAGTTCAGGCTGCTGGTGGGGGTAAACTCCACAGCCTACCTGAGTATTGTTGCTGACCAAGTCCATCCCTTTATGACCAGTGTACCCATCTTCTGATGGCTGCTTCCAGTGAGATCACATGCCATATCACAAAGCTCAAATCATCCCAAAATGGTTTCTTCAATATGACAATAAGTTCACTGTACTCAGATGGCCTCCACAGTCACCAGATCTCAATCCAGTAGAGCAGCTTTGAGATTTGCATCATGAAGATTCACATCAGATGACAAATCTGCAGCAACTGTGTGATGCTATTATGTCATTATGGACCAAAATCTCAGAGAAGTGTTTCCAGCACCTTGCTGAATTTATGCCATGAAGAATTAGAGCTGTTCCCGAAAACAAAACTACTAGCAAGGTGTAACTAATGAAGTGGCCGGTGAGTGCAGATTTTTACTAAACCCCAGTTCCTAGTCTATGTCAACACTGTATTAAGAATAAAATGTATCTTGATAAGATATGAGGAAATAGTTGATAAAACAAACGAAAAACATTTAAGAGCTCTAGCCCCCTCTTCTGGATTTTCTTTTTGACTCTGCAAATCCTTACACTTGTTTTTTTGAATGTAATTCATTCAGAAAAAAGCCTTTTTTACGCATGCACTGTAGCCCTTACCTAAACCACAGTATTTCAAGTAATGACAACATGTCTGACGCAGATTACCTCCTGCTGTGCTTCATGTAAGAAAGGACAACTTCTGACAATTCCCTGACCTGATTCTCATGACACTGTCTGAAGTTTATGTATGAAAACAGCTTGAGTGTATGTTAACAAAAAAATTGTGACTTTTACAATATATTAATTCTAATGGTTAAGCTCACTTAAAGTGAACATATAAATTTCTTGCAAAATGTAGCATTACTGTGTTTTAAACAAAATATTTGGTCAGGCCAGTTAAAAATGTGGAGTAAAAAACAACTATGCATAGTGGTTTGCAAATTAAAGTTTGTTGTATTAAAAGTATACATTTTAATTATTTGATGAAACTAGAATCATTGACCTTATACAGTGGTGTGAAAAAGTATTTGCCGATTTGCTGATTTCTTAGTTTTTTGCATATTTGTCACACTTGAATGTTTCATCAAACAAATTTTAATATTAGTCAAAGATAACCTGAGTAAATACAAAATGCAGTTTTTAAATGATAATTTCATTTATTAAGGGAAACAAAAATCCAAACCTACCTGGCCCTCTGTGAAAAAGTAATTGCCCTCCTTGTTAAATCACGAATTAACTGGGAT
>VUQI01056318.1:8800-26048 GCA_015106735.1 Paratilapia polleni | reverse complement strand
AAGAAAGCAGTCCTACATATTTGTTTAATATGCATGCTGAAAGACATCTCCTGGTCAAAAATGACTCCAAGATTCCTCACAGTGTCACTGGAGACAAAGGTAATGCCATCCAGAGTAAGTATCTGGTTAGATGTCATATTTCTAAGATTTTTGGGCCAAGTACAATAACCTCAGTTTTATCTGAATTTAGAAGGAGGAAATTAGAGGTCATCCAGGCCTTTATATCTTTAAGACATGCCTGTAGTTTAGGTAATTGGTGTGTGTCATCTGGCTTCATGGATAAATACATTAAATAGACTCCAATTTGTTCATGTAAATGGGGAGTCTTCTTCACACTCTAAAGTTAATTATGGAGTTCGACTGTTGTTGTGATTTGGCGCTATATAAATAAAATTGAATTGAATTGAAGTGAATTGCCATATAAGCAAATATGTTGTGTTGTATCTCAATATAACAGACACAAGCTCAGAGTGGCTCCTTATCATAGGAGCAGCAATTGCTTCTGTAAATATTTGCTCTTTGTGTCAGCATCCTTTCAGCTTTTGTTCAGTGGCTGAGTCTAAAAAACTCACACATAAACAGTGACTTTGACTCAACTGACTGCACTTTTCTTTTACTCAAATATAAGCTTTTCCTTTCCTTAGCCAAGCACTTTTTGTGCCTATACCTAGCTGAAGCAGATGAGAGAATACCATATGAATGAATGAAAGCCAAACAAATGATACCCTGCTGATATGGATCACTGTTAAAGACAATCATATTACACAGTATTTTGTCACTAAGCCAGGAGGATTTCTTTAAATGAGTGCTTGGACACTAATGCCTTACAATGACTGTCTCCTGCATGAGCAGGTGGTAGGAGGATTCATTGACATGTCAGTTGTTCATTCATGCACTAAAGATTTATTGAAAGATGTTGTCTCGGTCAGAGGCTATTAGCCTGGTGGTGGTGACCGTCGGCGAGTGTCATACTGGGGTCAGTGGAAAAATTAGCAATGAAAGGGGAAAACATTGTAGTAGAAATTTAAAAAATCACAGACTATTTTTAGGCAGGATGGTAAACAAGAAATTCATGGTTACAGTCGTGTGACAATGTGTTTGATCCAAAGACATATCAGTGTACTCAGAGGTAAAAGGTCAATAAAATGCAATTAAAAACATGGAAACTAAAAATGTTTTAAAACCAGAAAATCTCTCTAAATATGAATATTACATAACACTAAAAATGGCAAAACAAATACAAACTGCAGGTCAAACTGGTCCCTGAAAGTAAAGTTCACTCGTCTGTGAGCCTGAGGCCAAGAAAGTCATCCAAGCTGAACCACCCGCTTCAGACTGGGTTCAGTAGGCTAGGAGGGTAATGACAGATTTGAATGTATGACAAATGAGGTGTGGTGCATATCTTTCAGTAAAACCATTACACAATCCAAGGATGTCGGGATGGGCAGGGTGCAAATTACCCGTAGCTTCAAGCAGTATGCACACAGGTTTGTACTGAGAGGCTATTTTTTTCTTTTTTTTTTTTGTTTGGCTTTGCATCTCACTGCCAGGTCTTGATCCACACCCCTTCTCCGTAACTGCTGGCATTTGACACATTCATCTAATTGTATGTTGCTTGATTTTGGCTGTGCAGGTCTAGACCAATCCTCTCCTTTGTCCATGCCCCCTTGACTGTGTTTCAACGCTGCATTTTTCTTTTTCTTTTTCTGTT
The DNA here is from genome assembly GCA_015106735.1 of Paratilapia polleni. Taxonomy (NCBI): domain Eukaryota; kingdom Metazoa; phylum Chordata; class Actinopteri; order Cichliformes; family Cichlidae; genus Paratilapia; species Paratilapia polleni. The sequence goes on along the minus strand of VUQI01056318.1, from coordinate 24,337 downwards.
TTTTTTTTCCCCACTCTCCCTGGGAGTGAGGTTCAGGGGCACTGCAGCACTTACAGCCAAATTGCTAAGAGAAAACACAGTTAAAAAGCCATTCCCAAACAAAACTGTGCAGCTTCTGAATGTGACAGGCCTTTTTATGCAAAGTCCATATGAATCAGGCCTGTCCAAACATCCTTGATGAGCTCAGAGTTGCTTTCACTGATGACGCAGGGCAAGGAATGGTATTGTAGTGCCTCTTATTACATTGAGTGAGTTAAGAGGTAATAACAGGGATTTCTGTCTAGGTCTTAGATAAATTGATCTAGCATATAGAACAAGGCTCTCAGGATATTTAAATATGCTGCAATGGTATGTCAGGAATGTGAACATGGCAGATGACCTCTCTGTATCACCAAATAAAGACGATGGTTGTTTATTGCTGCTTTTCCTCAGGTCACCACAGTTGAAGTGGGTCTCCTAGAAGAATGTTTGTGGAGCCATAAAGGATGGCCACTGTTTGAAATTCCCCCAAATATGTCTATGGTTACAAAAAATAATGTTTCAAGATGAATGTCCGTGTGCTTATGTTGTTACGTGAAGGTGAGTGAGAGAGACATTGTATGCAAAGTTTTATGCCTGAGGGTAAGTGATTTTCCACTTGTAAAAGCAAATTCGGGTTCATTCTGGTTCATTTTTCTGCAGGTGCCTCAGCAACTACATTATGTTAGAAGCCAGTATTGGAACTTATGTTGCTAGTTGGGCAAAGTAGATACTATCGCTTTTCATTTTCTACCAAGCGGCCAAATCTCAAAAGTTCCTAACAAAGTCAAGCAACATAAGACAAAGAGCACTGTTCTCATCCCAAGTTGCAAATGCCACTGCATATTATTGCTGGCTTTAAAGCACAGCAATATTGAATGCTCAGAGATAATGGTCCCCCTTTCAAATGAGAGGATAGCGTGGTAGATGAGCAATGTCACTAGTTTGCTCAGCAGGACACCGCAGTGGTCTGTGTCCTGTTTGCCTTGTTTTCACTCACTACTAGTTTTGTTTGTGCTTACTTTTTTTTTTTTTACTTTACTTTTACTTTATCTACTAATTATCAGAGTAAAGATACAGAAAAATTTACGTGTGTTTTTTCTTGGCACCCTGTATCCATAACATGAATAAGCAATGACTTTGTTTAGTGGTCTGTTGGGACTGGTTGGCACTGATTGTTTTGGCACTCTAGATTGACTTTTTATAAAGCTGTAAGCATAACTTGCAGGGAAGTTTTTTTTAACTTATTTTGGGGGAAAATTTTCCTAGATTTTTAAGTGTTTTAATCAGGTTAGACGAGTTTAACTAAACATGTTTTTGTAAGTCTCTCTCCATTCATTTTGATAGGGCCTTCAAAATAACTGCCCAAATGCACTCACCAGCCACTTTGTTAGGTACACCTGTTCAATGGTTATGTACAGCTGTTCAACTAACCCCAGCGTTGCTCAAGCATAGCCTGGGATATGAGCAAAAAGACTTATACCTACGCTTACTGGCCACTTCCTTAGGTACATCTGTTTAACTGCTTGTTAAATATCTAATCATCCAATCACATGGCAACAACTCAATGCATTTAGCCATGTAGATGTAATCAAGATGACCTGCTGAAGTTCAAACTGAGCATCAGAATGTGGAAGAAAGGTGAGTGACTTTGAATGTGGCATGGTTGCTGGTGCCTGATGGGCTGGTCTGAGTATTTTAGAAACTGTTGATCTACTGGGATTTTCCCACACAACCAGCTCTAGGGTTTACAGAGAATGGTCTGAGAAAGAGTAAATGTCCAATGAGCTGCAGGTCTTTGGGTAAAAATGGCTTGTTGATGCCAGAGATCAGGGGGGAATGGCTACACTGCTTTGAGCTGACAGGAAGACAACAGTAACTCAAATAACCACTCATTACAACCAAAATATGCAGAAGAGCATCTTTGAACACACGACATGTTGAACTTTGAATCAGATGGGCTACAGCAGCAGAAGACCACACCGGGTGCCAGTCCTGTCACCTAGGTGAACCTAATAAAGAGGTACACCTTGCTAGTACTGCCCAAATGAGTGAGTGTAACTGACAAAGGCATAGCCAAGGTAGCTACTAAGTAGCAAGACTTGTTTCTAGGAGTATGGTCAGGGTTAGTGTTGCACGCTTCACAATCTTAACCCTGTACATTGAAAAATGACACCAGTACATTTCAGTGTGATCCATATATAATAAGTTGGAAGTGAGACACCCATCTCTTTATTGCCGTAACCTAACCTTTTGCATCACAGCACCGATACTAAAGCACACCTTGTGTATGTCTGTAATATCCAGCAGTTGTGAAAAAACAGCAGCACTCCTGAGATATCAACATAAGTTATTTCTCTGCTGTCAACAAGTTACTGTTCAGAGAACAATTTGTGCACCAATCTATATGTGCAGAGTCCACCTCCTTTGTTTTTCCCCAAATGCCAGTTTGATCCCCTCCAAAAAAAAAATTCCATCACGGTGAAATGAGTCAGGAAAGTTCTTACTGAACCAGTTTGGGCCAGAAGAGAGCACAACAGTTTCTTTATAGGTAAATTCTTGCAAGACAGTGTACCATCCTAATGATTCTGATGCCATTATTTTAAGGAAAAAAACATGTTTATTACTCTTCTTTTAATAGTCTTAAAGCTTGTGTGAAAGCTTTAAACTGCTACTGTCTAACAGCGTCTCCTCCTTAGGCAAATTTAATAAAGGCAGTTATTAAGCATGAGTGAAATGAATAAGCGCTGTGGATCGACAACATGACTGCTCTTGAGTAGAAGAGCTTGTGTCACTATATTGTAATGAAAGTAGTATACTCTGAAACAAAATGACAGGCAGACCTATTAAAAGTTTTCATTCCTGCACTGCTGCCTGTGTAACACAGAATATCTTTTTTCAGCTGTAAACAGCTGGTTAACAGCTGTGACACCGTTAATGGTCAAGACAGGCCTCTGTATTAATTTGCCAAATTTGGGGAAAACATTTCACCGGAGGCCCCATTAGAATTAAATAGAATCGGCAGTTACGCTCTCAGCAGCAATTATATCAGATGATTCAGAACACCCAGACGTCTTTTTCCCCCAACCCACTGAGCTCTGGAATGCAAATTACATTGTCCATGGAAGCCCATGAAAAGAAGCTGGCACACCGTGACCTCCTAATAGGCTGAAGATGGAACTGGATCAAGACTACATTCCTAGACACTATTAGATATTTAGAAATCACTGAGCAGCAGAGCCTGTGGCAACCAATGTCTTTTAACGTGGACCCAGCTAATGATCCTGGCTTGGGCACAGTAATGTCATGGGTGAACACACCAATGAGTAGTTTATTGGGAATTAGTGGGAGCAGAATGCAGGGTTCAATGAAAGAAACGTACAGGTGGTCATCTGTAGGTCTGCATGGCTGGAAAATTGATTTTGAGCTCCACAATGCATCGGGTCTAACAGAGTTTGCCCCTTACGAGCCTAAAGTGCAAACAGTCACTTCATTGTTTGGGATTATTAACCAAAACGTTCAGTGTCACACCATGAATGCCCTGCAAGTTTTGGCATTCAGCAGCCATTCATTTTAATAAGATGTATACAGTATGGGCTCAATTTGTCCATTAAAGGTCTGCGTCTGTGGGCTTTGTGCTTCTTAATTGCCATAAAGAAGCAGAGTGGGGTGGTAGTGTTTGAGAGCGCCTATCTGTCTCTATGTCTCGGTGTTGCATTGTTCCCTCAGTAATAATACAAGTAATTTCATTTAAATGTTGATAGAGTCTCACCAAGTTTAACAACAAGTGCAGACACTTATACTTCAATTTTATTCAGACTTACTGATTGTTATGTCTATAAAATTGTCCAAAAATAGTAAAAAGTGGCTTGTTTTCTTCAAATAGTTCAAAGATACAATCATATAAAATGGGGGAAAGAAGCACATACTCACAGAGTCACAAGGTATTTGGCATTGCTGCTACAAAAATGAAACAACAGCAGGATATACTCCAAATGCCCATAGACACACACGGACACCGGCACATGCATGCATGTTTATGATATGGATATGGATGAATGGATGCAGATGCAACACACGCCCATCCGTGATCTCTACATTTTGAGCCATGAGCAGACAATCAGACATGATGAAAGATGGTAAACAATGAAGTTTACTTATCTGGAAAGCATAATTATGGAGCTTTGACAAATCTTCAAAGATGAACATCTGCAGGGATAAATTTTGGACAAAATGAACTTTTACACCATGCAAAATGAAAATTGTCCCTGTTTTGTCTTTTTTTCCAGCTTCCTTCTTTGCATTACCCCAGAATCTCTGGCTCATATTCTCTCTGATGATGGACTAAGGAAGACCATGTGCTGAGTTCATGCCATGTTGAATTTACTGTGACTATGAGCTGCTGACTGGGGAAAATTCCCCATGTCATCTTCTCAGTAATAATTGCAAGCAGGGCATGGGAATAACACTAACAAAGAGGCTTCAATTCATCCCGCTGTCTCAAACTGCAGAAGTGCGACAGCTCAAGCTGCAACTGTGAGCATCCTTATGGGAATTCAATGTTATTCAGCTCTTGGTCATTTTAATCCGATAGTAAAACTACAGAAGCTGAAATATTATTGCCACAAATTAGTAACCCCCTTGACTAACTTATTTATCACTTCCTGTTTTCTTGAACATAAAATTAAGACAGCACCTACAGTTCAGGGAATCATTCATCTGTGTTTTTCCAAGCAAGTATTACACAACATCAGGTGTACCATCATACCCAACAAATGACTGACAGTTGATCATTCAGCAGTAAAACTAATATACTTATCACATTCATCCCCACCTCTTGAATCACCATCCTCTGACTCTACATTATGGGAAAATGACTTACTGCAGGAAGGTGTGTCTAATAGTGAAAAACATGAGAGAAGCCCTGAGGCCAGGTAGTGACCTGTCATGATGCTGAACTTCAGCACAAACAGGAGGGCAGACACAGGGGTTATGGAAAGTTTTGTTCAGCTGTCAAAAAATGTCACTTTGTGCTATGATTTAAAGGGAATAGCAGAAGATGGATTATTCCACTCAATGACTGGGCTGCGAAATGGCATGTATGTGCATGTACCGCATGGTTTTTTTCCTCTTCTTGTTTATTCTCTCCTCTTCATCACCTTCCCATGTTTCTGCTTTTCTGTCCTCTTGTTAGACAGCATGGTGGCCTGGTGGTTGGCACTGTTTCCTTAAAGATAGAGAAGGTCTAGGTTTTGAGGCCACAGAAAAGCCTTTCTATGGGGAGTTAACATGTTCTCCTGTGTGAGTTCCTCGGGCAGCTCTGCTTTATGCCACCTTTCAAAAATAAGTAGCATACTTTAACTTCCCAGTTGGTCATTTCTTCTGCTTTTCTTTACAAAATTCTCTTGTTGTATCTCATATTGCATCCTTTCATACTTACACTATTTTTAGTGCATAAGTTTAAAACTATCAAATATGGCTACATAAAGCACACCATGAATACCTGGGTGTGTGTGTAGTCAGTGGATACACAAACAATTTTCACCCGGTAGCGGAAGGATACCAATGCCGCAGATCATATTCAGCCGTTGATGTTACATGTGTTGTAACATTGTGTTTATGCATGATTTGTTGTCTTAAATGTTGAACATTTTAGTAGCATGTGTGGTCAGGCTCAACAAGTTGCAAATGTTCACAGAATGTGATAACTAGCCAGACAGTCACTGTTGAACATGCGATTGAACATGCTGTATTGGATCTGAGACAGCAGTACCCTGCTGGAATTCATGCATTAGACAAATACATAGTGTACTGCATGGAAGTGTACCAACAGAAGTATCGGAATTGAGACAAAGTTTCTGTTTCCCTGTTTCTTTTTGCTTATTTGTCAGTTCTTCTCCATATTTTTGCCTTCCTTCCTCTGCTTCTTCCCTATATCCTCGCTCCTTGTTTCCATTTCCTTGTCTTTATGCTCATCTTGTTTGTTTGCTCTTTTTGCCTCATTTCGTCCTCTTCTCTTTCTCATTTTCCTTTCCTTTGTCCTCCTCACCTAGCATTGTTCTTTATCTGTACTTCTCATTACCTCTTTTCCTTTCCTTTATCTCCTTTCTTCTTTCCTCTTTTCTGCGCATCGTTTTCTCTCATTTCCTTGTGTCATTCCCTTCCTCTCTTCTTTGTCTTTACCCTCCACTCATTTCTCCTTTCCTCTCTTCTGTTGTGTCTTCTCTCAGAGAAGATGTGCAGTATCCATGTGCTCATGCATGTTTATTGTACACACATCTGCACAGCAGCCTGTATTCAATGTGTGTATTCAGACAAATTTCCCCCCTGATCCTTTTATTTATATTTACTGATGCCAAAACAGCAGCAGATTTTTCTTTTGAGCATGATTTCCCCTCTTCACAAGCTAAGCTTACATAATAAGAACCAACCACCAAATGAATTCAAACAAGCTCCTGAATTGTGCATCACTCAAACAGGAGTCTTTCCACTTGCTCACTCAGGTTAGCAGCTATCCAAACTGACAAATCTTTATTGTTATGCCTTCAAATTACACTCCAGACAAGCCCACAGACCTGGCACCCGAGTGACAGTGGGTCCTCCGCAGGCTGAAACAAGCTACCTACAGTTTCCATCCAGTGTCCTGATCTGAGGCAGACACACAGGCACCAGAAGAGTCAGCTCAGCTCTGACCTCAGGACCCCTCAGGGTACAGCTCCCCGACATCTTTCAGTATCATCACACAACTGTCTGTTAAACTCATAGCTCTGAAGTCTGTCCAATTACACGTAAATGCATGTGTATTAAGCATCAATTAGATAAATTACACTCCTAAGAAGAGCCAAATACAGCTTCTCTGTATCAGAGAATAGCAGACAAGCATGACTGTCAAAAGGTGGATGTATCTGCCCTCAAGTTAAACCACAAAAAGATTTTACACAGCAGAGGTGAGGAGAACATTTGCTACAAATTCCCCATTTTTTTTTCTTAATCTTTGGCTAGCATGTCTTATAGTCTCTCTACTGTACCTCTACCAAAGGGGGTGGGGGTTACATTCCTGGCAGATGAAATATGGAAGGGTGAGAAAACAATGCATCTTCTAAAATACAAACAATGAAAGGCAAAGATCACAGAGAGCGCATGTATGAACAAACCACATGGATAAGATAGATTATAATTCCACAGCACCAAAGAAAGCAGAGACATTTGCAACCTGACAAGAAGAACAAATTGACAGAGCTTAATCACACGTAAATCTCCTCCTGCAGATTGTATCTGATGCAAACTGTGCCATCAGGTTTAGGTAGATCTGATAGACTAATAGACGTTTCAGCAAATTTGCTGTGCTTCCTGTGCTTCAAATAAGAAAGAAAATCTCTCAATAAATTAATGCCAATTTTCTTATTCACTATAAAAAGTTTAGTGAATGTTTAGTTTAGATGATTCAACCTCAATTTTTTTTATAAATAACTCCCTCTGAAGTTTAACATGTGAAGCTGACATCTGTTAACACTGAGCAGTCAGAAATGAGGAACAGCTGTTTTCATTACTCTTACACTGCTTATTACTGACCAATAATGGCTTATTATAACAGTAAAATATTGGTATTTGTTAGAGGGCACTTGTATTTAATAATAGTAGCTAAAATAGTAGATCAAGCCTGCTTCTACATGGCAAGCAGGAACACAAAGCATATGTGCTGGACCTCTTAAACAAAACTGAACAATTGTGTGTGTTCTGAGACTGTGATGTGTGTGGCCTCTAGTACGTTATGAGGCCAAATGGTCCAAGAAATTTGTCTCATTTTATTATTGGTTTATACATTTTCTATATGTCATTCCCACATTTCTATTCAATGAAGCTTAGACCTGATGTGCACTACAAAAATTACACGAATATTGTAAAAAAAAAAAAAAAAAATTATATAACAATTTTTTAAACAGTTTTTCTGAACTAAGTGGTAATAAAACAGTGTGTCATTTCAGGTGTGCTGCAACATCTTGAAATGCCTCGGGCATCTCTGCAGTGAACTCACGTCGGCTCCTAGTGGATGGACCTGGAACTGCAACAAACTGAGGATTATAACCTGTGAGACTCACGGCTGTTCTAACCTAATATACTCTGATACCTGGCCTTTATCCATTTAAGAAGGAAAATTAAACAGAAAAGTATTTAATCATGTAAATTCTTTATGGCTACAAATAAAATTACATTTTTAACAAAAACTTAGGTTAATACACCAGAGACATAGCATGAGAAATATAATATTAAATAATGATGATGCAAAAAAGTTAAGACCAGAAGCAAGTTTGAAAACAGACATTACATGAACTAAATGCACACGAGTGTCCATAAGAATATCAAGGAATATTATAGCACATATACTGATACCGCAGAAGTTGTAAATAAAATTGAATTTGGCTGATTAATGAAGAGCTGATAGAACATTTTGCATGACTTTTTATAATCTTTCAAATACACTGCTGCAGATTTGACATGTCTCTCAGTAGCTCTGAGACGGAAATGCCTGTGAGGGCTGATGGATGGACGCTGAGATGAAACACTGGACCATTAAGACTCTGAAGGCAACACAGTGAAGTTGGCCCCGCGATGGAAAACTCTCTCTCTCTCTCCCTCTCTGCCCTAAGAGGATAAGCTCGTCCCTTTTTCTCCCCTCACCGTGATTGGACGAGGCTACTTCTTAGGAATGGCATCAAACTATTTAAATAGCACTTTGTCCCCCCTTCGGCTTAAAAAGCTGTTTTTTAGCGGCTGAAACCAGAACAGACAAATTTCTATATAACAAAAAAGAGACAGATTTTATTATCGCCCTTCTTTTAACGGTGGAGCTTTATTTCATTTAAATAACTTGTCATAAATTCATGCTTGAGGATTATTGTTGGATTTCTCCATATTTTACCGGATTTTATTACTTTGGATCTGCTGTTTTAAGCAGGTGAGTGGGAATTATTTTGTGGGAGTGGGAGTATTTTTGCAGCTCTGCAGTTGCATCAGTTACTGGTCTTTGGACTGTTGTATCTTATGTGTATAACCTGTTGCACACTGACTTTGTCTGACATTGACATTGATGTCCTAAATCGCTGGACTGCTGTGTTTTGTGGTTATTTGTCACAGGCAGCAGGTTCGTGTTTCATCATGAAGCTGTCAGGAATATTTTTACTATTGATGCTTTGGACCTGCGAGAGTGCGAGAGTCGCAGGTGAGTTTTTCTCAATTTCAAGTTGTTAAATTCTCAGCGTAATAATTCTCGTGTTAGATAAGAAAAAAAATGCTTGTGCATACAAGATGCTGCTGGTGAGTGTTTAAACATGTTTGCAGTACACTGAAAGTGAAAACAATGGAAATCCAGTGCACTGCCTCACAAAGACTGACTGCTTATTATTATTCACCCGCAGAGAGTCGAGACGACAATAGCGTGCATGACTTGTTTGAGATCGTCAAAGTCACCCATAAAAACCGCGGGGTGACCCTAGTGAAAGGAGACGACCCGTACAGCCCCGCCTACAAGATCCTCAACCCGGACCTGATCCCCCCTGTCCCCGAGAGCGCCTTTAGGGACCTGATCGATTCCATCCATGCCGAGCGGGGTTTCCTCCTGCTGCTCAATTTTAAGCAGTTCAGACATAGCAGGGGAAGCCTCCTGACCGTGGAAAAGAAGGACGGATCCGGACCCATCTTTGAGATCATCTCCAACGGCAAAGCGGACACCTTGGACATTCTTTTCTCCACCGAGAACAAGCAGCAGGTGGTTTCCATCGAAGATGTTGGTCTTGCTACGGGCCAGTGGAAGAATATCACGCTGTTCGTGCAAGAGGACCGTGCGCAGCTGTACGTGGGATGCGAGGAGGTGGACACCGCAGAGCTGGATGCGCCAATTCAAAGCATCCTGACGCAGGAGACTCCGGCCAGCGCGCAGCTCAGGGTTGGCAAGGGAGCCGTGAAGGACAGGTTCAAGGTGAGAGCACGGGCTGTTGTAGCCGAGAGAATGGAGCGTTTTGTTTAAAACAGCATATGTCGGGAAGGACTTACGTTTAAACAGTTTCAGTGTGATGCACGATACGTGCTTGTATTTCTGTACCGGTGCCTAAACTGAACACTGCTACTTGCAGGGGGTCCTACAAAATGTACGATTTGTGTTTGGAACAACACTGGAAGCCATCCTACGCAACAAAGGATGCCAAAGCGGTGAGTAATCAACGTGTTTACTAATCACTCGTGTGCTCCATGCCCTGCCAAGTACGGGCAATTCCTTATCAAAGAAATGTGTATATACTCCATTTGTCTGTTGATTTCTGTACCAAACACTGCCTGAGAAGCTGTTTGTTACATGTCAAAAAGGAATGCCAGTTTACAAATATCTCAGGGCACTGTGGTATCACAATATGTTCACTAGGCTGTCCATAATGAACTAATTACTTTTTCTATAATTTACAGTGGTAGGACATTAAGTTCAAACACTTGCCCTTATTAAGTAATGTATTATCATTAAAATGAGTGTGCAGAAATAAGATTCTGATTCATGGCACTATTTCTCTTTCAGCCACGACTGACACCATGGTCCTGAAGAACCTCAATGGCTCCTCCGCCATCAGAACCGAGTACACGGGTCATAAGACTAAAGGTAAACACTGCTACATGTGACTCTGCATTGCCCTCCGAAAACTTTTCTAAACTATATTAGAATGAAAACATTTAAATCTAAACTAAAAACGAATGATGTTTTTGCCTGTTTTTCTGTCCCGATGAAGACCTGCAGATGGTATGTGGCTTCTCCTGTGAGGACCTGCTCAGTATGTTTAAGGAGCTGAAGGGCCTTGGTGTGGTGGTCAAGGAGCTGTCCAATGAGCTCCGTAAGCTGGTAAGGAGCAAACCCAACAGACTGTCTAGGAGAACCTAAGCGACGTGTGTCTCTTTGCTGCCTATCTGCTTGCCTGTGTGTGCACTTCAGATGTGTGTGGTGCCTGGTTTGCCATCACTAAGGGTGTACAGTTGTCTGTATTTTCAGCAAAGGAGATGTGGGAACTCCTAAATATTTGTGAAGATTTGCACTGTCAATGAAACTTCAGAAGACATCTGACAGAAAATCATTTATAATTTTAGCAAATCAGTGCCCAAGTATTACATGGCATCAGTCTAAAACTGCTTGCAAACTGTTTTTACCATTTAGTTCTACTGTATAATTACTCTGTACATCATCATACAGCATCTGTACAGACACTGAACTAGAAGGTAGACTGTATTAAAATTTACTCTGCAAATTTTAATACAGTCCTCAGGATAAACAAATTCTACCACCATAACAGCTTATAATAAGCAACAAATAATACGGCTAATTTTTTTTTATTTCTCTTTCCTTCAGACGGATGAGAACAAGCTGATTAATAGCCGCATTGGCATTCACAGTGGCGTCTGTATCCACAATGGCATCGTCCACAAGAACAGAGACGAGTGGACTGTGGACGACTGCACCGAGTGCACTTGTCAGGTGAGATCTCCACCGGTGTCTGTTGCGTCTTAAGTACTTAAACACGTATGGGGGGACTCTGGCTTGTCTTTACATGTTTACACACACGCTACGATGACAACCCACAATGAGGCAGACACACTTAACCGCAATTCAGCTGATCTGGTCAGTAATTAGTAAGTAGTGTGACGACTGGGCAGAAGGCCAACAGCATTTATTGTTGTAATGACAGGTCTACTGTCAGAAGTTCAACTTGAGTGTGGCCTTGAGGGACTTGAGGGACTTAAGCGATCCATTGCCCATAATTAAGTACAAGACCTTGGCTTTGACAAGTGAAAAAGAGGATGGGTTTAGATGCAAAATACTTGGCAAGAAAGCTCCTTGCATTTCACTAGTGGGTTTATTTACCAATTTCCTCCTGCACTGATACACTAGTTGTTCCTATTTCCCCTTTCTTCCCTGTCCATGATCAGTTCCAGCAGGGAGAACAATAGCATGCATAGTCAGAGGCAGTTGTTGTGCCTGAGTCATTCATAGTGCACCCTCACAGGTTGTGCTGGCAGGCTGGCTTTACTTGTTTGGGGCTTTGTGCCCAGTCCGACTCCATGCTGAAACCCATATCCATTATTAGGACTTTGGCCTCTTTCCCACCCTCCCCTGACCCAGTCAGCAGGTGGTTGTCTGCAGGGGTCCCCGTTCTCAACCAGAACTCTGCTTTTTAGTTTTTCTGGCATGTGCAAACCCACATGCTGAACAGGGAATTTAATGAGATGGTTGTATGGACATGGGCTAAGCCTTGGTTAAAAAAATATCTTGAAACATGCACTAATTTAAATAGAGTTAAACAACCAGTGACTCCACATTAGTGACACTGTTTTGAAGGGTCTGAATTCCATTTGGGAATTGGGATTTGACTCAGTGCCTGGACTGAATTTTGAGGAAAATTGCAGCAACACTTGGGTGATATCCATATATTTAAACATGAATTTGATCTCTGTGCTTGTGCAGAACTCTGCTACTGTGTGTCGCAAGATCTCCTGCCCCCTGATCCCCTGTGCTAATGCTACTGTTCCCGATGGAGAGTGCTGCCCTCGCTGTGGAACACGTAAGCATTTCTGATCTCCAAAGTCCACCACGTTTTGTTATTGGCTGCATAGCTATACAAAGTTAAAACAAAAACAAAAAAACCACAAATATTTCCCTCGATGTAAAGCTTTCAGGAGAAAAAAGATGCTAATTTTAAAGATGATTTAACTGCAATAACATCCAATAGAATGAAAGAGTGCTTATGTGTTTGGAACATTGGCGCTTTGTGCTCTAAAACATCTTTAAATCTTCATGTTGAAATGGCTGTAATTTGCCAGATTGGTTAAAGGAGGATGGAAAATTGGTTTTCTGTTTAGTGAAGCCATCTTTTACATGAGGAGAAGTGGCATGTTCTTCATACCTATGCAGGCTTGGCTGCAATGCTTCCCTAAAACCTAAGTAAACAAGTGGAGCCACATTCATCCCGACCTCAGCCACTTGCTGAAGTCATTACAGACCCAGAGCCATGTTTTCAAAATCTGTTTCCTCTTTAGGAAAACATAATCCAATGGGGCATCCCTATCCATCCCGAGGACAGGAGGCCTTTCTATTTCTGCAGTTAGTTCTTCTGCGTATACTCTTAACAGAGGACTTCCTCTGTGTCTCCCAGCTAAATCCAGACTATTAGTACTCCGCTTTAAGAGCTTTCCCTCCTCATTTAGGGTTAGGGTCTGTTTGCGAGGGGGTGCTGCCTCACTGGAATAGCTCTTTTATTGTCTCCTTCTTTGCCTCTTTCTCATATTCTCTCCCTCTCCCTCCTGCTCAGCGAGCGACTATGCAGAGGACGGCTGGTCGCCGTGGTCTGAATGGACCCATTGTTCCGTGTCATGTGGGCGGGGCATCCAGCAGCGTGGGCGCTCTTGCGACCGTATCAATAACAACTGTGAGGGCACCTCTGTGCAGACCCGCGACTGCTACCTCCAGGAGTGCGACAAGCGCTGTGAGTTTACACAACCAACAACAAGAACATCATGCTTGACAGAAAATAATTCGTGTCAAGTTATTTGTAGCTTATTTTTTAGTTAGTTTTACTAGTCTGTCATCATCTGTGTGACTTTTTTTAAATGATGTAATGCTGCAGTTGTCCAACTCTTTGGTTCTTGATAACTGACTTCTGACCTTGTTTTGCGGCCTTCAGTCAAGCAGGATGGCAACTGGAGCCACTGGTCACCGTGGTCATCCTGCTCGGTGACCTGTGGTGCTGGCGTCATCACCCGTATCCGTCTCTGCAACTCCCCGACTCCTCAGCTGGGAGGCAAGGACTGTGTTGGAGAGGGCCGGCAAACCGAAACATGTACAAAGTCTCCGTGTCCCAGTAGGTTTCTTCATCCTACATCCACTGCCTAGTTGCATTTTGTTGTTGTTTATAGCAAGGGTAGACATTGATCATGCTTTCTTCATGTCTTCATCAGTCAATGGCAACTGGGGTCCCTGGTCACCCTGGGATACATGCAGTCTCACCTGTGGAGGTGGTCAGCAGACTCGGAAACGCCTGTGCAACAATCCTGCACCACAGTATGGTGGTAAAGAGTGCGTCGGTGAAGCCAAGGACACCCAGCTGTGCAACAAGAAACCCTGCCCAATCGGTGAGGCATTTTAATCACTTAAATAAGTTCTACATATTCCTTGTATTTGTAATTTTTTTATTATTCATGTTTTGAATGTTTAGGCTTTCCTACATTATTGTTGGCATTCACTTCAATGCAGCTTTTAATTATTTAGTTATATGTATGTACTTAAGTCTACCATCACAATGAGATCATAACTGGAAGAATAAGATTAGCCTGACTAAAACAGGTTACATCTAAAGGAGCTTGATAATCAAATAGCATTATTGTGCTCAGATGGGTGCTTGTCCAACCCCTGCTTTGATGGTGCCAAGTGCACCAGTTTTCCTGATGGTTCCTGGAAGTGTGGAAAGTGCCCAGAAGGATACACCGGCAATGGTATCAAGTGTAAAGATACTGATGAGGTAAAACTCCCGTAGCTCTTATTCAGTGATCGTGGCAGCTACAATTATGGCTTTGGACTTTGTGCAGCACTGTCACCATAACTGTTCTTTTTTTTAATCCTAAAAACAGTGCAAAGAGGTTCCAGACGCTTGCTTTGAGTTTAATGGGGTGCATCGCTGTGAGAACACTGTTCCAGGCTACAACTGTTTGCCCTGCCCTCCTCGTTACTCAGGACCTCAGCCATTTGGCCGTGGTGTGGAGCAGGCTACTGCTAATAAACAGGCAAGTAGAGTCCTGTTTGTTTCAAGCAGCCAAAAAGAGAGAGAGAGAGATACGCAATTTGTTAAATAAATACTGATAACAAGAACAATTCATACTAATTTATTGTGATGAACGTGTGCCTTTCTAAGGACAGAATGCCATGAATTTAAACTATGCAGAGCTAGTCTCATCACTGATATTCATCTCATCTTCAATCTGCAGGTGTGCTCACCCCGTAATCCCTGCCTTGATGGAAGCCACGACTGCAACAAAAACGCCCGCTGCAACTACCTTGGACACTTTGCTGACCCCATGTACCGATGTGAGTGCAAACCTGGCTATGCTGGCAATGGCCATATCTGTGGCGAGGACACAGATCTGGATGGATGGCCCAATGCAGATTTGGTCTGTGTGGAGAACGCCACCTACCACTGCAAAAAGGTACATAATAGTGAAGCTGCCGCAAAGGACTCAAGAAATCAATGTTTTTACTGAGATAAAGTCAAAATATCACAATAGTACTTATAATGTCTGAGAGTCTGACTGTGTTCCTGTTTATCCAGGACAACTGCCCCAACCTCCCGAACTCGGGGCAGGAAGATTACGATAAGGATGGCATTGGAGATGCTTGTGACAATGATGATGACAACGATGGTATTCCTGATGATAGGGTAAGTAAACATTTCCAGACAGGGCATAGCATTGCAGAAGGAGTGTGTGTGCATCTTCTTTTTG
>VUQI01056316.1:0-15847 GCA_015106735.1 Paratilapia polleni | reverse complement strand
CATGATGCACTGAGCACTTCCTCTTCCTCACTTTCTTTCACTCTCCATGTGTTTATACACCATTTGCATTTAATCATTAGCTATTATTAACTCTGTCTCTCTCCCATAGGTGTGTCTTTTTGTCCTGTGTCCCTCTGCTCTCTTCTGTTTCCCCTCATCCCCAACCGGTCGCGGCAGATGACTGCCCCTCCCTGAGCCTGGTTCTGCCGGAGGTTTCTTCCTGTTAAAAGGGAGTTTTTCCTTCCCACTGTTGCCAAGTGCTTGCTCATAGGGGGTTGTCTGATTGTTGAGGTTTTCTGTCTAATATTGTAGGGTCTTTACCCTAAAATATAAAGCGCCTTGAGGCGACTGTTGTTGTGATTTGGCGCTATATAAATAAAATTGAATTGAATTGAATTCTAATCTTGAAGGGAACCCCCAGTGGATTCCTGGATGGCTAAATTCAGGGCAAACTGGAACTCAGGAAGACGTTGTCCCACTGCTTATGTCTGGTTCCAATGTAAGAGGCTATCATTGTTTTTAAGGTGCGGTTCACTCTTTCAGTATGATTGGTTGGTAGGCGGATGTTAATTTGTGGCCCACATTCCAGGTTCGGCACACTGTCTGGAATACTGAGGAGACAAACTGGATTCCACAATCAGACAGGATGTAATCAGGCAGGCCCCATCATGTCAGGATTTCTTTCACCAGGATCTGGGAAATGGTTTCTGCTGTTGCTTTTCTCAGAGGGAAGAATTCCACCCACCTGGAGTAGTAGTAGACAAAGATCACCACTGTGAATAGGCAGCCTTCCAGATAGATCCTCCATTTTTCAACAGCCCAATGACAAACCGATGATACCAGCCCGCCATGCCAAGGGACCTTTGTAGAGCCTTCAGGTTAGTGGGAACTGGGAAGTTGTGCACTGCTTCAGTCTTGTCTAGATCAACATGAACTCTTGCTGCAGATATCACATGGCCCAAGAATTTAAGAGATGTCTTGAACAGTTTGCTCTTTTTCATATTTAAAGTTAGGCCAGCCTCTCTGATCTTATCCAGAACAGCTTGGACATCATAGAAATGTTGTTCCCAGCAGCTGGAGAAAATGATAATGTCATCCAGGTATACAAAGCAGATGACACCCTTCAGCTCCCCCAGAGCTCTTTCCATCAGCCTCTGGAATGTTGCAGGCGCGTTTTTCAAGCCAAATGACATAACCTTAACCTGGAAGAGAACTTTTGTAGTGCAGACATCTGGATTATTGAGCAAAAGTTTCTTTAATTGTGATTCTGATACTCCTCCAGGTGACATTCCTGTATGACCCTCTGGACTAAATCCAAATCTTTCAAAGTGGACACTGTGGGGAATAGTATAGTGCCACAAGGCAAACAGTATGGTCAGCCTCCCCCTCCCATTGAAGAAAAGTATCCATAATAAAGCAGTATTTTATTTTGTCATCATCTCTGAACCAGTACGTCCCTCCTGACACATCCAGCTGCATACCAGTGAAGAATATTAAGTCCAACCCCAGTAGAGCAGGAAATGCTCTGAGTGTCTGAATCAAGCACCACCACAGGCACAAGCCAGGTTTTATTCTGAATGATCAATTCCATCTCCTTCCAGCCCAGTGGCTTCCTAGGTTTTCTATCAGCCAAATACAAGGGATCCGCACTCCACGGGGTGAGTTTGTCAGCTGGGGTCTTAACAGTGTTCCATAGAGGTTCACTGAGCAGAGTATAAGTTGAACCGGTATCTACAACAGCTTTTCCATGCCAATTTCTCACAATTAAAGAGACTTTCAACTGTCACGAAAGGGCAGTGATACCTCCAGGGCTGTGGAACATCATCTGACCTTGGACAAAAGAATGAGATGTAATATTGGAAACCGGATGTGATGAGTGTGTCAGGGTGTTAAGTGAGGGACGGGTATTCTCAGCTGATGATTGAGGTGGTGTGGGGTGTGAATTGGAAGGATTGGGAGATTTAGCTTTCTTGGACTGATTGTAATTGGGACATGAATATGGAGCATGACTGCATTTACACCTCCAGCAATAAACTTGAGGGGGAGTATTGTCCTTCTGTTGGGGTGGTGAGTCGGCTGATGAGTCCACTTTCTCATTGTCCTTTGGTTTGACCACTTGTTTTTTTTGTAGGTCATACTGAACCTGGTTTGTCTTATCTTTTTCCAGCTGTTGTCCCAACCTGACCAGCTCATCCACAGTTTTTACTCGGCCCCGGAGCTGACTTGCCATACCAGGACTGAAGTTTTTCAGAATCAGTTTGACTACTGAGGGTTCATCAATATCAGGCTTCCACCTTTGGCATAACAAATGGTACATGTAAGCGAAAACCCAAATGCTTTCCTCTTTACCCTTTACTCTTGTCCTCACTCTCTCCACCAATTCATCTCCATAATCCTCTGACAAAAAGGCAGCACGGAACTTGCCCTGAATGTCAGACCAGATGTGGGTATTTACCCGCACTACATCCCACCAGTCACATGCAGTTCCATGCACGACAAAGCCAGGAAATCTTTATACTTGTCCAGGTACAGAAGGGGATCCGGTTCGTCATCCATGTGCCCAAATGATGGAAACTGGAGCTTAATTGGGTATTTTCCTGTCAGTCGTCCTCTGTTTACTGGCAGGACAGGGGAACCCAAAGGCGACCCCAACACACCATCTTTAACCTCAGATCTCACTGTTGACTGTAGACATTTCTCTCTGAACTTCACCCAGTTTTTCTTTGCTCCGAGCAGTTTGGTAAGGGACAGAAGCAAGTACAGATATACTGAGGGTCTGTTTCACTGTCAGCACTTCATTGGACACAGAGGCTGTCAAGGTATCACATAATAGAGTTAGAATGGTATGTGACCAGTATTATCACGAGAGGATGGGTCAAAACAGTTTCAGCCAGTGGTTTAAATAAACCACTGGCTGAAACTGTTTTGACTACTTCTCAGACTACTTCTGGCACCACTTGTCAGAAGTGGTGCCAGAAGTAGTCTGAGAGAGACGTAATGGCAAAGTTCAACCCCCTGGAAAGCTTCAACTTTGAGCGACCCGGAGACTGGCCGGCGTGGAGACAGCGATTCTCACGTTACAGGCTAGCCACGAAGTTGGCTAATGAGGATGGCAATGTGCAAGTTAGCACACTTATCTATACCATGAGCTATGAAGCCGAGAATATTTTCAAGTCGTTTATCTTCAGGGAGGAAGAGGACAAACATGAGGCAGTGTTAGCTAAGTTTAATGACTACTTCATTCCTAAGAAAAACATTATCCATGAGAGAGCCCGCTTTCACCAAAGAGTGCAGAAGCCAGGAGAGATGGCCAAGTCGTTTATTAGAGCCCTTTATGAGCTGAGTGAGAGCTGTCACTTTGTAAAGAGAAAAAACAAACATATAAGAGACAGACTAGTTGTTTGCATCAGAGATAAGGACCTCTCCAGGAGACTACAGCTCATGTCAGACCCAACTTTGGAAACCGCAGTGCAGATGGTGAGACAAGCTGAAAATGTTGCACATCAGATAAGTCTACAGGAACAACAGACAACACTCAACATGCAGGAAGTGACACATCAGCACCCAGCAAACAAAGGAGGAAAACAACCAGTTAAAAAGAGAGGTGGCGGACAGGAGAAAGTCTTCTCACAAGATTTCAAGTGCCACTGATGTGGTAAAGCAAACCACAAATATAAAGCAAATATAAAGTGTCCAGCATTAGATTCTGAGTGCAGAAAGCGTGGGAAAAGGGGCCACTGGGAGAGACAGTGTTTCTCCAAATCAGTAAGAGAAGTCAATAATAGTAAAGTGGGTGAGTAAAAGTTCTACTTAGGAGCAGTTAGTAAAACAGGGCAAGATAGCGCCGAGCACTGGACAGAACTAATAAGCATAGGACACACTCCAGTCAGGTTTAGAATTGATACAGGAGCTGATGTAACTGTAGTGAACCTGAAAACATTTAAAATAAAGAAAGACGGAGCTGTACCATATGCTGTACATACAGCCAGACGAGTCCCACTGCCACTACTCCCCAAAATTCAAGCTGAGCTGCAACAGATGGAAGAGCATGGTGTGATAGAAAAGGTCACACAGACTGGTATGCACTATGCCTGTTACGAAACCACTAGGTGCAGTAAGAATATGTGTAGGTCTCCAAAGACTTAATGAGAACATCAAAAGAGAAAGATATCAACTACCAACAACAGAGGAGATACTTTCAAAGATGGCAGGGTCCACAGTCTTCACATCATTGGATGCAGCATCAGGCTTTTGGCAGATTCCACTGGAGGAAGATAGCTGCCTCCTAACCATCTTCATTACACCCTTCGGGAGATACTGCTTCAACCTTCCCTTTGGAATAAATATTGCCCCAGAGATTTTCCAGCACAAAATGAATGAGCTACTGGATGGGCTGGAAGGTGTAGCAGCTTATATGGATGATGTCATTGTCCGCGCGAGAGACATGGCAGCACACAACACACCTGGAGAACACACTTAAGAGGATGGAGCAAGCAGGTCTCAAACTCAGTAAAGAAAAATGCATGTTCAGACAGTCAGAACTATGGCTCCTGGGTCACATTGTGGACGCCAAAGGAGTGAGAGTGGACCCAGAGAAAGTGAACACTATTAGTGAGCTACAAGAGCCCACAAATGTCCAGGAGCTAAAGAGAGCACTGGGCATGATAAACTACACGAGTAAATATCAGACATGGCAACAACAGCAGGTGCCTTGTATGAGCTGCTGAAAGAGAAAATGGCCTGGACATGGGACCATCCACAACGAGAGGCATTTCAGCAGCTTAAAGAAGCTCTTGTTACCTCACCTGTCTTGGCACATTACGACCCAGAAAGACAGACAACTGTTTCAGCAGATACAAGCAGTTATGGGATAGGAGGCGTCCTTCTACAGCTTCAAGGAGAAAGCTGGAAGCCAGTTGCTTATTGTTCAAGGAGACTCACTGAGGCTGAAATCAGGTACGCACAAATTGAAAAGGAGTGCTTGGCAGGAGTTTGGGCATTAGAAAGATTCCATAAATATCTGGTAGGAATGGACAGATTCAGACTCATAACAGATCATAAGCCTTTGGTGCCACTGATTAACGCCAAAGACCTGGACACGGTAACAGTGCGCTGTCAGAGACTCTTGATGAGACTGATGAGGTTCAACGCCAAAGCAGAATACACATCAGGTAAAACACTCGTCATTGCAAATGCTTTGTCTTGTAGTCCTGTTGGAAACAAGGACACGTGCACAGTGACAGACGTTGCATGTTATGTTAATTCGGTCACTTACAGCTGGCCAATTTCACAACATAAACTGGATAAGATAAAATCTGCCACAAAAGAAGATGAGCAGCTTCAGGTTGTATGGAAACTGACAAAAGAAGGTTGGCCTGAACATGTGAGCAGCATCCCAGAAAGAGCTAAAGACTATTATGCAGTGAGAAACTCATTGTCAATGTGTGAGTGAGTTATTACACTGAGAAAACTTCTCATAATCCCACATCTGATGAGACAGGAGATACTGGAGCGCATACATGATGGACATCAGAGTTTGTCAAAATGTAGAGAACACGCTAAAGAAACAGTAGGATGGCCAAAGATATCAGCTGACATCAAACGGAAAGTGGAGACATGTCACTTTTGCCAGGAAAACAAGAGAGCACAATGTAAGCAGCCACTACAACCGACACCCCTACCAGAGTGTCCTTGGCAGAAAATCTATGAGTATAAAGGTTAACACTACATATTGATATCAGATTGCTACTCACGTTATTTGGAAATCTTGCAGTTACACACAACCACAACAGATCAAGTTGTTCATGTACTTAAAGCCATGTTTGCAAGATTTGGAATACCAGAGCCGATAACCAGTGATAAC
This sequence comes from Paratilapia polleni, assembly GCA_015106735.1. Classification (NCBI taxonomy): domain Eukaryota; kingdom Metazoa; phylum Chordata; class Actinopteri; order Cichliformes; family Cichlidae; genus Paratilapia; species Paratilapia polleni. Next base: position 9,984 of record VUQI01056316.1, on the reverse strand, counting down.
GGTCCACAATACACCAGTGAAGCTCTAATCAGGTGCAGAGATGCCGGAGCAAGACAACAACAAGCCTTGTATTTCAACAGGAGACATGGAGCGAAAGACTTGCCTCCACTTCAGCCAGGAAATCCAGTCATGGTGAAGCTAGATGAGGACAAGAAATGGAAAGGACCAGTGTCTGTGATCAGAGAAAGCTGTACAGAACGCTCTTACCAGCTGAACTATCCAAAAGGGGGAGAGATGAGAAGGAACAGATGACATTTGCAGCTGCTGCCATCAACAGAAGTAGCATCATCTACAGTAGCCACTGAGAGCATGGTGATGAGTTCAGAGCCAGTAAGAACAGAGATACAACAACATAGCTCTTGTCAGAAAGACAGTAACAGTGATGGATGTAACAAAACGCTTAAAGGTCACACTGTATTAAGATCTGGGAGAATCTGTTGTGAGACTAAACATATAGTCCTTATGTTGGTTCAGAGAAATGAGAAAAGCTTTTAAAATTTTTAAGGCAAAAGATATGACATCTTTAGGTTAATGCAAACGCTTTTATGTTAAGAGAAACATTATCAGTTATTCTTATAAGAAGCTAAGTTACTGATTTTAGGACAGAAATGTTTAAGTTGAGTAATGTGTGTTTAGGGCCTAAAGGACTGAAAATTACGGTTACACGTTATATATTATTAATATTACAATATTAATGTTTAGTAAATGATGACTCAGTTTGGTATAGGTAAATCCAGTACTCAGAGGGAGGTCAGTTTGAGGGGGAGATGTCAAGGTATCACATAACAGAGTTAGAATGGTATGTGACAAGTGTTATCGCGAGAGGATGGGTCAAAAGAGGGCAAGTGTGTGTATGTGGCACCAGAAGTGCATGAATGTAAAGTAGCTGTGTGTGGAGCTAATAAAGTCACTTACTGAGCACAAATAAGCTGTTTCGGCCAGCAGTTTATTTGACAGAGGCCACATTTTGTGTGATTTTACAAACATTATTCTCTATATCATTAACTGATTGCAGGACTGGTGTTAAGAATTCCTTTTAGCATCTCTGTATGATGATACTCCAGCTGCCAGTTGAGATTTCCAGCAAACTGATTCCTCAGGTATGTAGCTTGTTTCTCTAATGACTGCTGTAAGCTATGTTCAAAAGTTGCAGTGACCTCTTTTAATAAAGTTGTCATCATAGTCTGAAGCTCCATTGTGTGAGTCCTGTGTATCCAAAAGCATTTGAAATTTTCCCTCCAAAGCCTCAGTCATTGCTGCCACTCCACCATGTTACCCTACCCTCTGATCAGGGCTATCAAAGACTCCATCTGGTGAAAGGTGCAGGGAGGAATACAGTGGAATGAGTGGCTGACAAAGTTCAGCATCCACACATAAATCCATGTCCAAAAGGGAATATTCCCTGCCATCTGTTTTAGACAGCTATTCATCCATAGCATTAATAAAGCAAAGTAAAAAGTAAGTTTTAAACCAGTAACATGAGTTTTACAACTTAGTTTCAGAGTTTTTTGCTTGCAGTCAGTGTTATTTTAACTGAAATGTTGATTCCTGTTTATTTTTAATTCACATGTAACATTGTGCTTTCACCACTTCAGGGAGCATCATAAGGTGATGTTATGGTCAGAAAACAAGCTTTGCAGCTAGTTCTGATTTACGAGCAATACTGAGTTTGGTCTAGTTGATATCGCTGAATCAGTGACCAGCCCTTTAGTAATTTGGACAATATTTCTGATATACTATAGTCCCACAGTTAATACTAGTAGAAGAACAATGATTTGTTGTTATTGTTGTATTTTTCTGTTTTAATATAAAGTAACTGTTAAATGTTTGTAGGTGGAAGCTGTCCCATTGAGAACTAGGTTCATGCACCAACTAGATCCCTATCTCCCCAGGTGATGAGAGTTTTACAAAGGAAACGAGGAGCCTCTGAACAAAACATAACGAGGGTCATGGCAGACTTGGACAAGGGGTGTGTGTGTGTGTGTGTGTGTGTGTGCGTGTGTGTGTTTCTCTAACAAAGGTCTGTTCATCAATAGTTTTTTAGTTTAATTTACAGTTGCAGTTCTATGTGCAGCTCTATTACCTTTGCATACTACAGAATATTCAATCTGGACAATTTATTAACAGCTGTTTACACATTTTCTCAGGAGGTACACTTAACAAGTTAAGTTAAGTGGTCCAACTTCATTTCTACATGAAATAGAGGAAATGTAGTGTATTTGAATTCTTTTATAATGTGTACCGTATACCTTTCGGTGGAATGGAGTTCAGACAGAAACTGTTTTAGAAATGCAAACTGACCTCAGTTTGCTGACCTCACTGACCTGTGACATCCTGATGAGTTTGTTTGTGAGTGAATATTAATATGATCATTTGAGTCACTGTGACTGTCATTGTTTACTGATTCTGTTGTGCTAGTGATTCACTTTAACTACACTAACCAATCCCCAGATACAGCATACACCCAAAAAATGTTGCAGTAGGTCGTATTTTGAAACAGCTGTTTGAGATTTTTGGATTGCAGTCATTGTTGCCTATGGGGCTGAATATGGATGTAATGAAAACATGCATATACTGTAAACGTATTGCTTAGATTATTATTATACTTGATTTCCATGAATAATGATTGATATACAGTGTCTTGCGATATAATATAAAATTAATATATAACAAATTACCACTAGTATTTATAAAAAAAAAAACAGGTGCTTCTTGTGGTATTAAAACATCTAACCATTCCACCATTCCAAAATAAAATGCCCAAACACTGCCTGTAAGCTTAAAAAATGACATGAAGAAAAACTAGGAGCCTGAATAGTTTGCTTGTGCACTCTCTAGTTAATTGGTACACAACAGGGTTTTGATATTTTTTAATAATAACTAGCTAGGTCCTGGGCATTTAAAGCAGTACTACATGGGTGATGCTCTGAATCTGATGCCTTTTAAGTCCCCCAAACTTATTTCAAAGATACTCAGTTAAAGGAAACCTCAGAATGCATTTTAAAGCCATTAATTAGTAAAACCGAGAGTTTTCATTATACTGCAAAAAATAAATATTTTTATTTCATTTTTTTTAATTGGTTACTTAACTAACAGAAAACTAGCATGTTTGTGTGTCCCCACTGACCTTTACTACAATTTAATTGAATATCAAATATATACAAAATACAATTACTACTCAACTTTTAGGGCCAATATATTAATATACATATCTACTTTCATTTTTTCTAAAAAAAAAATTACATGAATTATCTATGAAATTCCAATATTTACACACGTCCTCCAATTTGCTTTTAATCCTGTAATGCCATATCATTTACCCCCTACAAAATAATGGTACAGCCTTTTTGACATCAGCACCAAGGAAGTGACATCACCCAAAGTCTCTTGACGAACACACTGCAAAGAAAGGCAAATGTCACTATCTTTTTTATTGTCAGATTGAGCTTGTCAGGCTCAATGCTTCAACTCTGTTACATGGAGTCCACAATTGTAGTAATGCAATTGTACACTATTGTGTACAATTGTTCAGGGAAAAATAAACAATAGTTCTGAAAATATTACAATTTTATGATGTCCTAAATGCAATGTGGTGCCACTGTGTCAGCTAAATATAGAGTTATTGCTAGTATTAGCCAAAACCTTCTAGTCTGTCACATTCAACCCATTTTTTTTATAATGTATGTATGTAATGGGGTTGAATCACTGTAACGTGGTTGTGTGTTTGAGACTTTTTTAGTAAATGACTCAGTTGTGCACTTGCAAGTAAAATGTCTCAAATAATTTTTAATGCTATTTTATGTTCCATATTTTCAGACTAGGCCCATTGGCAAAATCAGCAGCACAGAGGCAAAGAGTACAGAGCAAGAAGGAATGCACACCCAGAGAGAAGGAAAAAATATCAAAGCAGTGAATGTGAGAGGTGGAAAAGGGACACTGAGGCAGGGAAAAAGTAAGTGACTTAAGTGAGAGAGATACACTATACAGTCATGTGAAGAAGAAAGTTTTCACATGACTCTAAAAAGTTCTGTGAGAAACTAAGTGCACCCTCACTGCTTTCACAGGAATTAAGAGGGTAAGTAGCAGCCAACTACTGCTAATCAAACGAGAATTGCTCATAAAGAAATCTGTAAAAATTATTCTTGCTCACTACTATTCAGTATAAAGTCATAGGTGTATCAATAATTTTTGATAACTAAAAAGCAACAGAAAGAAAAGCTTCCTTTATGGAATAAGTGGAGTCTAATGACTGATTTATATCAAGCATTTTAGGGGCAACCAGAGCAGTCTATGGTTGTGTTCCAGGTTTGAATGTGTAAAACTCTATGTGTGTGATTAAGATGTTCCTGAAAAACACAAAGCTTTCTATGCATTCATTTTTTATAAAGCACTATCAACCACTAGCAGGAAAACATTGACCTGAAGATGAAAAAGCATTCATCACAAAAGAACACAGTATTTTCTTTTAAACTCCTAATATTTGTTAGATGTGATGTCTAAAACCAATTGCCTGATATTAGACTGATAAAATTACAATTTATTCATTTATTTCAAGCTATTAAAGTTAAAACAACATGCTTCAGTACCAAGAAAATTACAGCACTCATATTAGCATGTTGGCTAGACAGTTTTCTAAACCCAGTCCTTTGATTCAAACTGTTACTCAGTAATTCTCATTCGCCATGATTAAAAGCATGATATACGAGACAATTTTCAAATAAAACTCACCTGTCTCTTCATCTATGGCAAATCGTCCAAGCCCACTCCCATCCCGAATGGAGTACTGAATTTCTCCATCTCTGCCAGTATCGTCATCATTGGCTGTGACCTGGAGTAGAGTGGTTCCTATCCGGGCATTTTCTTTAACTAATCCAGTCAAAGCAAAATCGGAAAAGTATGGCGCATAGAGGTTTTCATTCACATCTACAACCTCCACCTCCACAAATGTGACAGAGAGAAGAGAAACAGGCCTTCCCTTGTCTTTGGCCTTCACAGTAAGGTTGTAGAACTGCTGTGTCTCATAGTCCAGCTCCCTTGTGAGCCGAATAGCTCCACTTGCCCTGTCTACCTCAAACCATCCATTATAGTCATTGGCTAGGGAGTACCGGACCTGGCCTCCCAACCCCAAATCTGGATCCAGAGTTTCTAACCAGGCTACAACTGTTCCTACAGGGAGATCCTCCAGAACCCTGGCTTTGTACAAAGTAGGGATAAATAGTGGGGGACAGTCATTTACATCCTCCAAGATGATTTTCAGTGTGGTCACAGAAAACCTCTGGCTCCCTTTCTCCGCTTTGTCCCGAGCTTCAATCTTTAGGTTAAAAGTAGAGACAAACTCCCTGTCTAGTTGGCCAGCAACATACAATATCCCATTAGTGGAGTTGATACCAAACTGAGTGGTGCTTGTCAAAAGAGAGTATATAATCTCCCCATTTGTTCCAAGATCATTGTCAGTGGCCTCAACCTGGATGGCATCTGTACCTATGGCAGTGTTTTCAGGTATAACAATTCTAAAGCCTCCTTCTTGCAAAAACTGGGGTGCATTATCATTTGCGTCTTCTATGTAGACAGTAAGCAACCGCCAGGCAGTTTTCTGTGGAAGGCCAAGGTCATAGAGAGTTAGGTTGAGGAGATAGCGATCTCTCTTTTCTCTGTCCATGGGTAAGAACACACTGATAAGTCCAGTCTGTATGTCAATGGTAAAACAACTGTCAATATTTCCATCTGAAATAGAGTATAGAATTTGACCGTTGAAACCTGTATCCCCATCATAGGCATTCACCTTGAAAACACTTGAGCCTACCTTAAGGTCTTCCCGCACAGCAATATCTGTGGGGAACGTTTTGTCAAACTGGGGTGTTTGCCGATTCACAGAAAAAAGGTCAATAAAACCTTCCTCAATTTTAGGTTTATTGCTAGCTTTGGACTTTTTGAGTAACTTTTCAGCTAATTTTTGGGCCACTCTTGTTTCTTTACAAGTGAAGCGTTTGGAAGAAGATTTTCCATGAACAACTGAGATATTAACAAACATAGGATCAGAAAAGCTCTCACCATCTGTGGCAGTTATTTTTAAACTAAAGATACCATTCTTTGGATTGGCTGTCGCAAGAGAATGTCGAAGTGCAAGGACCCCTGAATCTGGGTTGAGGTCAAAGTATCCCTGCTCGTTTCCTGAAATGATCTTGTATTTCACTAGCTCTAATTCATCTACATCAATTGCAGACATTGTAGTAATCACTTCATCTACTGGAAAATCCTCAGGAATAATCCCCTGGCATGCTACCTTCTCAAACAATGGCTGATTATCATTTACATTTTCCAGATGGATTGTTACATTTACCTCACTTTCTCGCCTGTAAGGAGACCCCCAGTCAGATGCTCTGACTACAAACATAAAGCTTTCTGATGAGGATTCAAAATCTAGCTCTTTAATGGTGCTGATAACACCAGAAAACTGATTGGTTTTAAAGGGTAATGGCTGAAGGCTGGAAATGCTATAAGTTATGTATCCATTTTCACCTTTATCTTCATCGACTGCAGAAACTGTTAATACACTGGTCCCAACTGGTACACTTTCATTAACAAAAACCTCATAAGAGGACTGAGCAAATGTTGGTGTGTGATCATTGGCATCCTCAATGGTTATCCTCACTTTAACTTTGAGATTACTATCTATTTCTAATACTTCGAGATTAAAGACATCCTGGAACACCTGGGTGAACCAGCGGGTGGTAGAGATTACACCTGTTAGGGTATTCATTTGAAAAAAAGATGAATCTGCAGAAGGTGTGAGGATATATTCTGCATCATCAGGTTCTGGTGTGATTTTAACAGCCACTACAATTGTACCTGGTGGTGAAATTTCATTTAGACTGACATCATACACCTCTTGCGTAAATTTAGCTTCTGATGTCTGATGTTTCTTGACCTTGATGTGAATGACTTTAACAGCAGAGAACTTCTGTGGGGTTCCCCTGTCTTTCGCCTGCAAGGTAAGGTTACAGCCATAAGGGTAAGTCTGACTTACTGACTCAAATGCTTTAATGGCAAACTCACCTTCCTTAGTTCTTTCAACAAAAAACTGCTCTAAGGGGTCTCCACCTACAATGGCCACTGAATCTATTTCTCCATTTAAGCCTTCATCTAGGTCCTCAACAGTAACCATTGCATACACAAGGTTTTTATCCAGCCATGAGGGGCTGTGGGTGATGACATTCATGACTGGGGCACGCTCATTCACACGCTCTACGTGGATAAAAAGTTTGGCTGTGCTGCTGATACCATTATTTCCATAAAGCTTCATGCCACGGTCCACTGCCAGAATTTCTAAGTCATACCGGTTCTGCTCATCGACATTAAGCTTTCCACTGAGAGTAACCACTCCACTAGTTGGGTGTACAGCAAACAATTCCATTTTTTCCTTGAAAAAATAGTAAAACTCTCCATTGGAACCAATATCTGCATCTGTGGCAGTAACCTGTGCTATGCTAGTCCTGAGAGGGGTGCTCTCTGCTATGGTGACGGAGTATGTAGTGGGAGAGAACAAGGGCCTGAGGTCATTCATATCCAAAACCTGAATACTGACTTTAGTCCAGGTTTCAAGAAGAGCCTCTCCCTTGACAGAAGCTTTCACTGTCAATACATAATTATCTTGAATCTCTCGGTTCAAGATGGCTGCATTACCGCCTTTAGTCCTTATGCGTAAGAAACAGAAGTCTCCGAGCACATACTCCTCTGCCTTGAAAAAACCTTCATCATCACCTGAGGTGATTCTGTAGCGGATCTCCCAGGAGTGCTGGGCAAGGTGGATGCCCATTTTAATTTTACTGTTGGCATAGGTGCGTGCTGCTGAGTTTTCATAAACTGTGGCATGGTAGACAGGCTGAGTGAAGCTGAAGTGAGATCCATCCTGAGAGGCCCCATGGGTGTTCTGACCGTAGCAGGATGGTGACTTTAAGAATAGCAACAGCAGCAGCAAGGCCAGGTGGAGGAGAGGGGCTCGCATGCCTTCCCACTGGCCCATATTCACATCCATTCCATCATAACTCCATCCTGAGCCAGAAAAAGAAAGGCAGAAACAAGGAGAGAAAGGTTAGCCAGAGGAGGGGGAATTCAGAGTAAAATTTTAAAAAAGGCATGCCACAAGCCATGACCTTTCAGCTCACACTCTCTATAATTATCCATAGGACAGAACGAGATTGATTGGAGAAGAAGAGATGGTGATAGAGGCGGAGGGGATTTACAGTTACTTGGCAACCATAATGAAGGCTTACATCATCCTTGTGTGGTATGTGGACACTGACAATCAATTGCAACTTTCAGAAACAAACAAACAAACAAAAAACTGTGGTTGTTTGTGAAGGAACAAAATAATTGTATGGCTAGGGGAAAAAAAGGGTAACATCACCAAAACACTGAGGAAAATAACTACAGAGACAAACTGTTGGGCTGCTACACCATGACCCTATCATAACCCTTTTCCTAAAATACTTGAAAATTGCAGTCCTGTGTTTCAAAACCATGTAATATCACCAGAAGTAAGCCAGATATGCTTTGAAATGCAGAGTAACTGCTTCTTTCAGAGTGTGTTCTCTTTTTTAAAAAAGGAAAATATTGTGTTCTGTAAGTAAACAGCCACAAATATGTGCCAATCTGCACTTTGGGCCTGAAACCTGATCCAGTAAAAGCCATGCTGTGGCTGTAAGAGTGCCACAGTGGTCTGCATTTTGGTGACTAAGCACTTTTCACCACAAGGGATAGAGATGGAGGAGGAAAGGCTGATGGTGATGTGTCCAAGTCCTCTGAAAGGCTCTTTACTTCTTACTGAAAAAAAAACCTGTTTGGCTTGGCAAGAGTGACCACAAGTTGAAACAATGCAAACCAATCCCTAAGCCTGCATTTAAATAGAATTCAGTAGTCATTCATGGGTGAAAAATGTGACAACCCACCTAAGTGAAATGCAGAAAATAATACTTTTTCATTTCTTTTCTGACCTTAAACTGTCATCTTGGTGTCATCTTCAGTAAGTGATGGTGGAGGTGGGGTAGGACTGGTTGTTGGGGAACTTTCATGCTGAAAAAGTCTCACAGCAGTCTTAGTGAGCTTTACTGGGTCAGTACATCTCTCCAGAAAAAGCGTGTGGCAGCTGGGAGGCACAGTAGTTATGCTTCAATGCTGAAATAACCCTTCCAGCTCAGGCTGCTTTTGTTGATTTTTGGCAGAGTCAATACAATGATTAGCTAATACAGTATAGTATGTACAAAAGGTTATAATACGGTTACCTGTTGTTTTTCCTGTTTGTACCTGGAATAAATACAATTTAACAGACTGCTGCTGCTGCAACATCTGAATTACTGCATCAATTCAGTTCAGTTTTATTTATATAGTGCCAGTTCACAACAACAGTTGTCTCAAGGCACTTGCTGAAATTCGTGGTTCTGCTAAAGTCTTTAGCAGACAAATGCAAGTGGAATTAACACTGGACTTGACAGCCATAGTTAATAAGGACTGATCAGGGACTGAATGGGTGTCACAAACAAAACTACAAATACACTATATTAACAAAAGTATTCGCTCGTCTGCCTTCACACGCATATGAACTTGAGTGACATCCCATTCTTAATCCATAGGGTTTAATATGATGTCGGCCCATCCTTTGCAGCTATAACTGTTCTATCAGGTTGAGGTGAGGACTCTGTGCAGGCCAGCCAAGTTCTTCCACACCAAACTCACTCATCCATGTCTTTATGGACCTCGCTTTGTGCACTGGTGCGCAGTCATGTTGGAACAGGAAGGGGCCATCCCCAAACTGTTCCCACAAAGTTGGGAGCATGAAATTGTCCAAAATGTCTTGGTATGCTGAAGCATTAAGAGTTCCTTTCACTGGAACTAATGGGCCGAGCCCAACTCCTGAAAAACAACCCCACACCATAATCCCCCCTCCACCAAACTTTACACTTGGCACGATGCAGTCAGACAAGTACC
>VUQI01056315.1:0-28275 GCA_015106735.1 Paratilapia polleni | reverse complement strand
AATGAATCAGCACCTTTCCATCAGTCTGACACAGGGTGGTGTATCAGCTTCAGTTAGACTTTATCAAGAAAACAACTGAGAGATCGGAAACGCTTAAAGTATTTTACAAGAAAAATGCAAACATTTGCAGAAAGGTCAGGAGAAAACGTAACTGTACAAACAAACAGACTGCAGTCATGTATTCATCAAACTGTCAGCTTTAACTTCAGGGGTGTTGACACTCGGGTACCAATAAATTGTTCAGTTACATTGTTAGCAGTACTATGTCTGTATGGTCAGTATGAAAGTATGGCCAACTGCTGCTTAGCTTAACTTAGCAGAGCATGTTGCTGGAATGAGATGAAATAGCCAGCGTGCCTTTTGTGAAGAACAAACTGATACAGTGCATTTACCTGTACATAAGGAGAAATGGTTACCTTTGTCTTTTATAATGAGTTTTGTGCTGTAAAAATTCCCTGCTGCTTATTGTAGGTGGGTTTTTGTAATGTTTGGATAGACCCCTGCCAGCTGCTGCCCCTTTCTCCTGCTCTTATTAAGCCAACAACGTGCTGGCACGAGCTTTGAATTGAATTAAAAACAAAAAAAAAAAAAAATCATGAAATCACATGAATTTTCTCATTTGACTCTGCATGAAAGCAGACAGCCATCTTCTTTTTGTGTTAACTGCAAACTATTAGTGTGTATTAAAAGGGTTCACTCTACACTCCAAGGTGTGTGATTAAAACTCTTGGATCCGTCCTCTCATTCAGCATCAGTTGTGTACCTTTCCATCAGGTCCAGCCTCAGCTGTCGACCGTGTGGCAGCGTCACCAGCTCCAGACCAGAGGACACGCCCATCTGACCTTTAAGCTCTGGAGTCACTTCCAGTATCCTGGCAACCTGGAGGGTGAAAAAAAGTTTTACAAGTAGCTGTTAAAACAGTTTTTGATTACAGTTTGTCACCCTGTGTCATTTTATCCAGCTAGTGTGTGCGTTTCAGAGAGGCAAAACATTTTGTTTGTGCCTCTGTGTCGTGAAGATCATTTTTGTGCAGCAGCAACATCAGGCGGAGGATGGAAATCTAATTTTCTGTAGCGCGCGCACACACACACACACACACACACACACACACAGAGAGGAGCTGTGTGTCACAGCACCAGTAAACATGTTTACCTCCAGATTAAATGCACGCGTCACTGTCTGTCTGGTGTCAGTTCAGTTTTCTCAGCATCTGTATGACACTGATGTTGTTTATAGCACCACTTTTTAAATTTTTATTTTTTTTTTATTCTTAATAACAAGTCATACCTGATCAACACAGCATTAGTCAATCATTTACTAACCATCAGTTACACCCAATAAGTGTTACAAAGAGGGTTTACAAACTTTACTACATGCATGACCATATTGCACAGCTTTATTTAGACTGATGTTCCTCTTTACAGATATTTGCAGTGGCGCTAAATAGTCTTAATGAAGCAAAATAACCAGTAACTGTTGTGATAGCTGATTCTTGTCATGTTTCAAGCAAAAATCTCCCTTAAGTAGTCAGTAGATTTGTGGGATCTGCTCCAGATTAAATGCATTTAGCTGCATGACAACCTTCCTTTATAATAGTTTCAGAATATTCACTTAAAGATACAACAGCACATGTTTACTGGTCACCAGCATTCAGAAACACCCATGAAACTTCAGGGTGATTCAAAAACAATTACATTTTTATATAGTTTGTCCACCAGAGGGCCCTAAACAGTGTACATTTAAGAGGCCCACAGAAGATTTTTATTATTTTTCATTATGCCTCCACTGTATGATTAAAAAAAACTCTGAAATATTAATATTGGCCTAAATCCATCCAGTGCTGTTAAAAAATAAAAAATAGACACAGGATGCTATCGAGATGATGATTATGCAGCAGAGCATATCAGCATTTGTAAAATAAACTAAAGACCCCATAAAGTAAATTATAACATTTTAAGATGGCTGGTTTAAGTTTAGGGTTAGGCAAGTGGTTGTTATACTCACGGTTAGAGTAAATTCTCAGGAAATGACTGTAAGTCAGTGTAACGTGTTGTAATATGAGTGCGTTTGTGTGTGTACCTGGCAGTCGGCCATCAGCAGGTGTCTGGCTATGCTGTGGTGATTGTGGCTGAGCACCAGCTCCTTTGCTCTCTTCAGAACCGCCATCTCCAGGGGTTTGTTTTCTGGAGGCAGAAGTCGAGAGCCGAACTCTGCTGGCCTAAACACAGACTCCGTCTCTATGATGGGCCGCAGAAAACTACTCCTCTCTTTTTCCCTCCTTTTATCCTTCTCTTCCTCCCTCCGTGCATCTTCCTCCTCTTCTTCGCTGGTGTTTTCCAAGGCTGCGATGGCATGATGGTAGGAGCTTCTGTCCAGCCCTCTCTCTCCTGCCGCCTCCTTCTCCCCCCTGTCGTCTCCTCTCCCCGTCTTCCCTTCTCTCTTCAGTCTGTCCACGTAGCTGCAGAGTGTCAGCTGACCTTCACGGCTGTGATCTGTGATGGCGTTTGGTGAGTTTTGTGACTCCCATTCTAGCGGGCTGCAGGACCTCAGGTCTGCAGGGCTCGGCTGCAGCCGTTCACCCTGTCCCGTTCTCGGCTCTGAATCTGGACAATTAACACCTTCAGCAGGTAAAACTACAGAACTGGAGGAGCAATGGGAGTCTGCGGGGAGGCGCAGATGCTGGAATTTCAGGGACTTCACTGGAGGAACAGGAGGGCCTGCAGTGGCTGTGGAGTAACACACACATCCATCTCTGTATATTGGTATATTTGAAAACAAATAATCCATACTAATGTCTATATGGTGTTGCTGAGCAAATGTTATATACCCAATATAAAAGAACTTAGCACATAAGCAGAAAAAGAAAAAAGATATAAGAAAAAGAAAAACAGTTACCTCCACTCCCCCAGGAGGAATCAGGAGTTTCTACGCATGTGGAGTCCAAAGGAGAAGCAGCCACGCCAGAAGAGGTACAGGAGGAGTCTGTGAGGTTTGAGGAGCTGGAGGTGGGAGCCCTAGGCTGAAGGCAGGGGGAGTGAGGCAGCCTAGTCAGAGGCAACTTGCTGGGTTTGGGAGGCGGTTTAGGACACAGCTGGCTGTCAGAGCCCCGGATCGCCTGGCCTGGAGGAACACAAACGCCATAAAAGTTACACACAAGCTGTTTCTGCAGTTATTTATTACAAATATACAAAGATCTGAAACTATTTTTAATCATTTAATGTTGCAACCCTCTGTTATTTTTTAGACATTGTCATTTAAATTCACATACAGTGAAAAGTATACATCAGATTTCAGATTTATTATCAGACAGTAAATCAGAGCAGAGAGCCACAGGAGAACAGGAGTAAAATTCATTGCTTAACATCCAAGCAATGGCAGGGGCAGCTAGGGAGAGTGTATTATATTACACCCACATACTTAGGAGGGAAAATGGCTGATTAATTTTAAAACCCCCACAGGCACTTTTATTGGCCCTCAGCAAGCACAACAGAGTTATTTTTAGCCTGATAATCAGACTGAATCTCCACTTTGTTTAACTTCATTTATTTCTATACAATTCAGAGGTCTGGACCGAGGCTACTTCATTTCATCCTTGATTGTTTTTCTTACCAAAGATGATGTGTGTGTTCTCTGTTTTAGAACAAGCTGTACGGACTAAAAGGGAGCAACACACCTCAGGTCATTTATTGCACTTCTGCTCAGCTACACTTTATAGTAGCTTTATATTATAGTATAACCTTCTGGGATTAATTCATACATGTTGTGGAGGGGATTTTCAGCCTTGGTGGAGCTATGCAGGTAGTCTTGTCTTGAGTTTTCCTTTTGTCCTACTCTGTGTATACTCTGTACCTCTTGTATGACCAAGCAAATCTGTTTATTTCATTTTAAATCAGTCAAAAATCTCTAGTAAGTTTTATTTTACACTTTAAATTCAAAGCTGGTTAGCTTTCAATATTTATTTTACATATAGAACCATGTTGTGGTAACTCTTATTGGCACATAATTTACAAAAGCAGTTCCTGAAGAACAGGTATGTAGTTTAGTAACTCAGTACATAAAGCAGTATGTGCAATGATCTGTAGGGATTTTTTCTCTGTATAAATTGAATGGTGGGTTAATAAACCCATCAGTAAGAGTTCTGGTTCTCTTACAAAATATTTACCTGCTAGAGGCTCTGCTGATCTCCGTGGGACAGAGGGGCTAAGCACCGGCTCACTACCTGTCCGAAACACTGGTGATTTGGGGTTCGGGCTGGCGAGGAGTGGGTCAGGTGACTGCAGGGGCTGGGGTTTGGATCCTGGAGACAGAACAAAAGAGATTGTTGTTTTTGAGATCTTATATACATTACATTCATTTGTAAAAAAATCACATACAGCAGATACAGAGTCATTCAACAACGTCTAAATGTGAAGGTATTATACCAGCTGTAGATAACCAAATATTTTACGTGGAAAAAAAGCCTGTCATCATACAGAGATGTAATCATAACACAAAATCGCTCACACTTTCAGCCTCTCCTCAAAGGTAACACAGAAAAAAGTACTAGGTATTTGTTTGTAGAACCTGAATTTAAAATCTAAACCTAATAAAGTGGCCTTGATTGCAGGATCAGCAGAAGTCAAATAATCTGTTGAGCACGTAGTTTGAAGCTTACCGTTTTCAGAACCTCCTAACTTTTACTTACCAAGAGGCAGGAAGCTTTCTGATTGGTGCGCCTTGAGCGGATGTCGCCTCTCCTGGACTTGATTGAGACTTGCTGGTTGGCTCCCGCAGCGATCCTTCGACCTGAGTAAACAAAAACATCAAACATACATATAAACAAAGGAGAAAGTTCTCAAACCTATTTCCAATATAACAATAAAAGGTACCATTACAATGTGAAAAAGAAAGCCAGGTTATAAATACTTTGATCCCTTCTTTCTCTGTCCCTCTTTTTTTCTGATCTCTGTCTTCTATTGTACTCTTAACGATGTAGTTATCATTCCCTCACAGCTGCTCTGTCTTCTCTCAGATAGATATGGAGCCCTTATATTATGCTCAACATACATGAATGCAGTGTGAAATTGCACACAGACAACGCCTCTTTTTTTATAGAGGACTTATGATACATAAGGGACATGTGTATATGCAAACTGACTAAAATGATGAATGCAAACGGCTCGGTGCAGGGAGTTGAAACCTTAAAAGCGGAAGGGTATGTGAGAGAGAAGGAGACTGAGTAAAGGTGGGTCTCCATTATTTAAACATAGCAGACAGATTGGTATTTGGTCTGTAGCCCACTACCCACTTGCAGTAATAGGCTTGTATTAATCAAAATCAACAAATCTCACATGCTCAGTGAAACAACAAACACACATTATGAGAGCCACTGAGGAATTTCAGTGGTTAGGTGTTAATTAGTGTGTTTGTGTGTGTTTCCAGAGTACAAACCTGAGCTGGCTGCCTCGGGCCACGCCACTGTCCTGGCAGTGTGTGCCGTCGTGCACAAACTGTGTGTTGTCATGTGTGTGTCCGTTGGTGATATTGAGGCTGAGGCGTTTCTGGTTCAGTTTCTCCTGTGACATCAGCCTCTCCCGATGACTGCTCGACAGTCCGTACTTTTCTTCTAAGCAGCGCAGCGGCAGCCCTCGGTTGATTGGCTGGAAGATGATGGCCCCTACCACCTTCAATGTGCAGGCAGAAGAACAGATAAGGCACCCTAACAAAATCTCAACATGTTTTCTTTACCTAAGACTATATTGTCACAAACTTTGTTGAATCAAAACCTGTTCTTTTTTGTGCTACAATAAGGAAAACCATCAACAATAAAAATAACAGTACAAAAGAAACTTGTGAGATATTAAAAAAAAATAAAAATCCATCAAACCGACCTGTGAGACAGGTTTTCTGTTGCCAACATAGTATCTAATGAGTGCAGGGATACTGTCGAACCCTTCTCTGTCTAGGCGGTACTCCACTCTGGAGTACGCTTCATTCAGCATCACTACCTGAAGACAAGAGAGCAAACAACAGATCTAGTTATTTTACCTGTTATACTGTGTTTATTATTTATTTCTATGCACCTGCAAGCTCATAAACTGACTGGGAACAACAGCTTTTCTATATTATATAGATTATGTTTCTATAATCATTTTTTGACACCATACATGTTTTTACTGTACGGTACCTTCTTGTTGATTTTAAAGTGCTGAGCAGTGTTTCGCCATTGGCACGTGAGAACATAACTTCCTGGTAAAGACAGTGAATCACGGATCAGGAAGTCTCCATCACGCTGCACCAAGTTTTCTGCAACCTTTAACAAGACAGAAATGACATGTGGGCACAGACATGCACACACGGAGTCGTGTGACCATGACATAAGAGCACTTTACATTGACTTACATTCATTTCCTGGTGACTACAACTACTACGTGTTTCACAGTAACCCTTACCTCGACCTTAAAACATGTCATCACCTTAAAATGAATTGATTATGTTACTTTTCCCCCATAAGGAAGATTAGCCCTCATCATGTGACTGTTCAAACATATTTAGGTCTCCATAATAAATGGACCACACACACAGGAAAACATACAGTTGCCCACAGTGATTGTTTACAATACAAACATGTAATGTTAGGCTGTCCTACTGTTACCATCTTTGTGAGCTTAGTGACGGCTCATCTGCATGCAGTGGTTATGTAAGACATGAGGACTATTATTACTTATCCAGTTAGTAACCTCATGTAAATTCACATGAATTTTATACAAGAACTTTTATATGGGAAATAAAGAATGATAAAAGTTTTGCTCCAGAAAACCTTTCAGTGTCATGCCAAACATATATGTTTAAAATGTTTTTGTGCATCTGTTAATCTGTCAAATCAAATCAATTGAATTTCTGACAAATGCTATTTTTTCAAGCTTGATCCCTTTTTTGTCATTTACCATAACAAACCGTTTATTTCTGGACTGTTGGTGAGTTTAAATAAATACCACATAAAGGGCTTTGGTCCCCAATTCTTTATATTTCAGGGAAAACAATATCTAGTTAGCATTATTAATAATTTTAAAATTATTAATAATAATTAAATTTAAACGTTACCCAAATAAAATATAAAACTCAGTTGTAACTTCCAGACAGAGTTCTTTAAAAACATGAGACTTACTATATGATTACAAAAAAAAAGAATGGTGTTTGGGTCTGACCGTTCACACATAAGCTGAGCTCTTTATTTCCCCGTCTCGTTGCATTTACTGCCCTTGTTCTCCCTGCCTCCCTCTTCTCAAACACGCGCACACTCTGTCATCCACAGTTTCAGACTTTAATTAAGCAAATGTTTGTATAAGTTATAACAGTGGTTTAGTTTAGCCAGGGGAAGCAGCTTATTAAAAAAAGATTACATCTCAGCGCTGGTTTTCAGAGGAACACACACACACACACACACACACACACTCTCTCTCTCACACTCTGTCTCACACACCCGCACACATACAACACATATATACACCATACCTAAAGAAGGCTTTCTTTAACCTGACCTAATGTTACAGCCCCAGCACTGCTGCTGCTGACGGCACTCAGCAGCAGCCCGTAAGCACCGAGTGTGCAGTATGGCAGTCTAATAACAGGTAATCTGGTTCAACAAGTTTCTAGCGTGGCTTTAGAGGGAGGGACTTGTGACTCAGATTTGTGTGTCAGTAGCGTTACCTGTCTGGGAATTGCCCCGTGGTACCAAGCGTGACTTCTCAGCTCCTCGCAGTCCATCTTCAGTTCTTCCTCGAGCTCCTTGCGAAGTTTCTCTGAAGGACAGTCCAAGATGAACTGATCTCTGGAGAACTGAAATAAAAAACAGAAAATCTCGTTACCTTGTCCTGCATAGGTGAGAAACCCACAGAGACAGATAATCCCTTCATCAGTCCATTCATCCATATTATTGATGACAGCTGATGTTAAATATTCAATGTCAGTTCATTTATGAGATCACGAGACAAGAGGCAGAAGTCACAAATATTATGTCTTTGAATGATATTTGCAATCAAAGTAAAAAAGACAGCAGGTTGAAATGGGAAACTCATGTGATACATGTGGAAACCAGTGACACAGCAGACTGTGTGTACGACATTTACTTTATCTAAGGCCAATAAACTTAATTCAGACATCAGTCACAATATACAAATGTGCAGCATACCTATGTTAGATAATTATTTTTTTATTATAGCTGCCAATATGATTTTTATTGTGCTCCTACACTCCTCTTTGACCTGTTCTTCTATTATCATGACCTACCACTACCACTATTACCACCACTAGTATAAATACTAACAATAATGCTTTGTGAGTCAAAAATCCTACACTGATAAAAGTTTTTTAAGAAAATCAAAGTTATTTTTATTGTATGACTGATTAGAAAAAGTCACCAGTAAAACCATATAATAGAGTTTTATAGTAAAATAACACCAAGTTCACTGAAGGTCACCCAAAACAGCCCAAACGTAAAATGCTACAGAGCTAGGATACCATGGGACATGGTAGAAGCAACAACTTTAACCTAATTCCAATGAGATTACTGAAATTACTGATCAGTCGGTTTGATCTCAGCAGCAAGCCCAAAAATGTTGTATAAACGGAAAGTGAAGGACAGACAGATCTAGTGGCAGATCCTGACAGGATGTCAAGTCAGCACAACCACCTAAACCACAACACACACGCTCCAAGCACGCACACACTTACATGACAGCTGCTGGGTCTCTCCATCCTGCCACCTTTCTCTGTTCTTCAAATACAAACTTCATAGCAGACACATTAAAACACACACACTGTAGTTAAGTCTTTAAGTTCATTCAAACAACAAGCCCACACACACTCTCTGTCTGCGTCTGCCTCCCCTGTGATTTTCTCCTTTATTACTTCCTTTCTTGCCTTCGCCCAGAGTCGCTCAAAGAGATGTCATCATCCTGACACCGCCCAGCTACCCGGACCTGCCTCCATACACACCTTCACCTGACATAGATAAACACACACACAAACACACTTACACACTTGAGTGACGCATGCACTTATCTTTGTGTCTTTTTAACCTGTTAGTGACGGTTAAAGCTTAGAGTCAGTTTATTCTAGTGAAATACATCATACTTTTGTATTCTGTCATCTAAATACAAGCCTGAAGACAATTTACAGTGTATGTTCTAAAAGCCCACACTGCCAGAAGTACCTGTAAAGAGTAATTTTACCCATTTTATGAATTCATGTTATTCCTGTGCTGCAGGAAAGTCAATACACAGCACCTCTGAATTTGGTCTTTGATCTATAGCTCCATTTACACTGATCCTCTGCCAAAAGAAAAAGGTTAATCAGTGACCTGCTGTCTGCTTACAACGTCCATGGGAAAAGGTTCTTGCTTAGACACACACAATATCTGAATGCGTTGTTGCCCCTGTAATGACTGCATGTCTAGTAAAAATTGTTTTAAGCAGTTATGAAGAAGCTCACACTCAATGATGATACTATATATATTTAAAGCTATTTATAAAAACACAAGGAGATATCCAAGTTTACGACGGCTATTAACATGAAAGCTTTAATATGCAAGAGTTGTAAGTACAGTACATCCCTTTGAGAATCAACACCACTCTACCTGGTTTTAGCTGATTAATCAAAGAGGTGTTCGTTTTTATTAGCAGGCTAATTAAAACAAAGCTATAACAAGTGAATAATTTTAAAGAGAGCAAAGGAAATGGATGTCTGTACTGCTCAGTTTATATTCAGTGATGATGGTGATAAATGTTAGGCAACTGATAATGATAAATACACAATTAATGCCCTCCTATAATCAAAACACTCAATGCAACTAATACATATATGAACCAGTTGCCTCTTTGTAGCAACAGTTACAACTGTTACAATTACAGTAGTATCCTGTAAAATTTCAACTGACAGTTTTTAGGTTTCCAGAAAACAAGGCGAGCATGCTCAGTGGAGCATATCCTGATGCTGATGCCACTAAATCAGCTACTCTGTCTAAAGAGACCTGCGTGAAGGACAGTGAATGTTTAAAGTCTGAGGATTGAGGGCCAACACGGAGAAGCTCTCAGAAGACGGCTTTGATCCAAACCTGCATGAATGAAGAGGTTCAAGGTAGGCCAAGAGCTTATGGTGAGCTATATGAGTGCTGAAAAAAACCCCAAAAAAAAACCAAAAAAAAAAAACATGTGCACACACAAAAACAGGAATTACTGAGCCATGCTCATGGATGACACTTGGAATATCATGTCAGTACCATCCTTGTCTCTCTGTGGCGACACTAACTCTCTTTCTCTAAAGTCATTAGAATAGACCCCCTGCCCTCAGTCTCCGTACATGACAGAAAATCAAAGTGTCACATTACTGCTTCTACACAGAAGACATTAAACAGATCACTGGCTTAGCATCATAATGCACAATCACTGATTTAGTTTGTTTCCAGTTTGAACCAGAGCCGTGTGTGTGTGCGCTGGTGAAGAAGTGGAAAGTACCTGGGGCAGTTTAATTGTGCTGTCATTCAGTCACCTCTTGCTTTCTTAAACAAATGATTCAATGAATGAATAAATAAATAATAACATCTGACAGTCTGAATTACATGATCATGTGTAGCAGAAGCATTCTTTAATTTCAACATTATTCTGATTTTTTATCAGTTACTTTTATGGACTGTGGCATCTGAATAACCTAATGGCCTGTTTATCATCTGCTCACTATTTTTTTCAAATTCTTTTATAAAATTTTGTCATTTTAGCTAAAACAAAGCCCCCACAAACAAACAACAGAATGATGATTGATAGCCAACCATTTATTGCACATTTTTGTCATATTTACTTATAGATCATCCAGAGCCATTTGGATTTAATAACATGGGCAGAAGGAGACTACGCCCCCATATTCTGACTAACATTAGGCTAGCTAGAAGAAGAAGCAATTTTTTTTAAGTCACTGCACCTTTACTTTGTTTCACTTTTTGTTTGGGATTTAATCTTTTTTTTTTCCAGTAAGCGCTGTGATGTGTTAAAGCAGGATATGCTACACCCATAACGCACGGCTCGCAGCACGTTTTTCCTGCTTTACTGGAATTGCGCAACAATTTTAAACTGCATGTGATCAACTGGATTAACCTACAACATGAGAGCTGCTGGTTTATATTATTCTCGGCTTATCTGGTTTTGTTATTGATTATACTCACATCTGTGGTTCTTTTACTGATTCCAACAGCCACAATAACATGCTTTCATATCTGTAGTTCAGTGCCAACAGGCTGATGGATGAAGGAGTGGGAGAGCTGTAGAGAAGAAGTAGTGGCAAGGACACTGTGTATATATAAAAGAATGAACAGTGATATAAATGGTAGGGGATAGATGGTTAATGTACATTAACAGAGCACAGAAAGGGAGAGGGAAAGTAGGTGTGAAGAGAGAGACTGAAGGAACAAGGGGAAGGAAGCAGGGAGAGAGAAACAGGAGGGAGGAGATGGATATAGTGGATTGAAGTTTTTTTTTTTTAATAGGCTGGTCTTTAATAAGACCCTGCAATATGATGTCATCCTCAGAGCGGCTACATTTATACTGTACCAGCCTGTGTGTGTGGACCACAACACAGCAGTGACAGTATAGTTAACTGTACTGGCCTGCTTTATGGCATCCAGCCTTTCCTTCTAGAGTGAATGACTTCAGCTGTGATGAAATATGGGATGTGTGATCTGCTGACAGTGAGCCTCAGTTCACATGAATTGCCAAACTTTTTCAATATCTATAATCCCTGAAAAGAAGACAACGTTTTCTTTTTGTCATCATCTCATTATGTTACTGTTACAAAATGACTCAGACTGAACGAAACCCACAGGTGAAGGCAAGTGTTCTTCACAAAGTGTGAAATGTTCAACTTTGACCTAACAGCAACAATATAACGTGTTAAGTGCTACTTTGCTAGTTTAAAGGATTTGAATACAACTAACAGTGTTCAGAATTTATGAAGAAAACTCCCTCCCCACTAATACAGTATGGTGCCACCTCATTTCTTTATATTTTGCTAGGAAAATGGGAAATAGATGCACTGATGTATTGATATATGTGCA
Source organism: Paratilapia polleni (assembly GCA_015106735.1). Taxonomy (NCBI): domain Eukaryota; kingdom Metazoa; phylum Chordata; class Actinopteri; order Cichliformes; family Cichlidae; genus Paratilapia; species Paratilapia polleni. Next base: position 16,193 of record VUQI01056315.1, on the reverse strand, counting down.
AACATACATGGAAATACAGTATATAAGTCAAAAACAGAGTTTGTACAATTCTAAAAAGCTTGAAAATCAATCTGATGTCAGTATGACTGCTTTTATTTTTCAACACAGCCTGAACTCTCTTAGTCAAGCTTTCTTCTAATTTCTTTAAGTAGTCTTCAGGAATAGTTCTCCAGACTTCTTGAAGGACATTCAAAGCTCTTCTTTGGATGTTGGCTGCGTTTTGTTCTGTTGTCAATCAAGATGATCCCACACTGCTTCGGTAATGTTGAGGTCTGGGCTCTGAAAAAATGAAGTCAATCAGACACTTTCCAGATGATATTGCATGGTTGATCAAAATCTGACGGTACTTTTCTGTGTTCATAATTCCATCAATTTTGACAAGATCCCCAACTCCACTGGCTGAAATGCAGCCAAAACCATGACAGAGGCTCCACCGTGTTTTACAGATGGCTGTAGACACTCACTGTTGTACCTGTCTCCTGACCTCCTCCGTACATACCGATGACAATCTGAACAAAAAAAAAATCTAATTTGGATTTATCACTCCATAAGACCTTGTGTAATTTAGCATACCTCAACCTTTTCTCCCTGTTTCCCTTCCTTAAGAAGGTCTTTGCTGGACTTTTTCCTATTTCTTAAGGACATGACTTTCAGATACAGCTGTAGATAGTTTTGTAGGCCTGCCACTTCTCTTCTTCTTTTGTCCTCCACTTGTCCAGTTTCCTCATTTTTTTAAGGACACACTACACACCATGCTGAGATATGCCAAGTAACAAAGTGCCTAAAGATACAATTTAAAATTGTTTTTTTGCTAAGTCGTCTGTTATATGTAGACACAACACTGGTTCATGCCTTGAGTTAGGTGCCTTTTTTATGCATGAATGATTTATAGGTCAGTGTAAAGTGGCTTAACAAACAAAAAACATTCCTCTAAAATTTTTGAGGTACAAGGACTGGACTGAAAAAGGGTGAAAAAGCAGCCAATGTCCAAAGAAAAAAGTCTGGAGAACTGTTGCTCAAGACCACTTTAAAAATATAAGAAAGTCTGACTCCTTGGAAACAAAATATAAAGAAATGAAGGATGTCTCAAGATTATTGCACAGTACTGTAAAATTGCTACTTCTGGCAAATGTGGCTCAAACAGGAGCAACAACAGATGCAAGATCTTTGCAGCAACTGATTGTTAAAACTCTAGAAATGCAAATGTGATTTTCATATTACAGTTGTTATATCTCTATAGGTCTGACTTTTCCAATTTCAGTAAACTTAAGTCTTAGAAACAACTGAAATAGCATTAAGTTCAGTTGAATTAAGTCAGGTTTTTAGGCAGCAGTGAAACTTTTAACCGTTTTACAGTGAAGAAAAAAAATGTTTAAATTCAACTCATGTTTGAGTCTTTTGGGGAAACAAAGATCAACTTACCCTCTATAACTAGTCAACATTTTATGATAAATTTAGCTCTTCTAAATTACTCAATGTTTTATTTGTTTCCTGAAATAGGCCTTGCATGGAATTTCCTTGTTTTTACTCTCGCCATTGCATTTAACATTTGATTTTTGTGAGCGAATCTGACATTGCTAAAAAAAAAAAAAGAAAACTTGATCCAAAATAAACATTTACGTTTTTTGCAAGAGCTTTGGAAATTTCAATAATAACATATACATTTTGTATTTTATAGTGTTTATGTACAACAACAGGCAAATGCAGAGTTTGCATGATAAAATGTGACAAAGAAAAAAAATCTGCAATATTGTAGCTTCCTTGGTGTTGGTGTGTGTTCAAGGGCACAGACTTAGGGACATGAATGGAATATCAATAGCCTATGGGCAGACCTTTCACTCCGTTTCTCTCTCTGGATTAAAAAGAAGTACCAATGATCCCAGTTTAAATCCTGTTTGTTTCACCCTCATTCAGATGCATATGAACCCTTTCCTCAGGCTTTTGAGAGTCCATTTTTGTGTCACTCTGGCCCTGCAGCTCATTTGCTGTGAATGTGCTCAGTGAATAGCAAAGAGCTCCTCTCACCCCTTTTGCTGTGGACCACTTCTCCCTTTTGACAGTGACAAAACTGTGCAGAGGATACATGCTGTGCATGGCAACACTGAGGAACATTATGTATTTAAATCTTTTCATAGTAATGATATTTCATCTTGTGTGTGTACATTTTGTTTACTTCAGAAATTTGATGACTGCAGGGCAGCTAAATGAAAATTATACACTTTATGTGAAAAGAGGACTTACACTCTGTATACAGTATATACTGTATATACAGTATATTGTAGTGTGCTGATTTATGTTCTGTTTGCATGCTTGTTATGTGCTTGTCTGGCTTGCAGTGTGGGGCAGTGTTTAGCATAACTTCTACTACTCGGTTCACTGCTGTGAACTAATATGGCAAATTTCCAGGTTTTCAAATGAGGCTGCAGAAAGAACAAGAACATTGCTGCATTCAGCATGTTTCTTCACAAATCTTTAGCAAAACCTTCTTTTAAAATTGCATAGACATAGGGGGAAAAGTTGAGGAAATAGAAGAAAGTAAGAGCCGATTTAGGGTGCTGTAACTCAGTAACTCGTTGCTGTGTTTGTGCTCTTTAATCCACTGGATCAGTGCTGAAATCTAGTTTAAATACAAATTTGGATTATGTGAGATCTTACATAATGTAATCCCTGAAAGGAAACGAGACAAAATCAAATCTATGTCCTGGCGGATTTCTTTGGAATTGTATTTAACCCGCAGTCGGAGTCTCACAATGGGTTTCAACTAACATGTGTGCACCACCATCACCATTTACTCTGACCTGCTGTCAGAAACAGCTCACCAGATGTATACTTTCATGTATATCCTTTACATATCCTGTTTACTGGCGTTTTTCCTCAAGTATACACGAGAAAATGAAAGAAAGAAAGAAAAGCAAACACTCAACATTCGCCAGATAATCCTTCATCAGAAATTTTAGACGTACGGAATGGAGTCCAAAGTTTTGTTGCATACTGTTTGACTTTTTATTATTAATAACCAACATTAGCAATTACATCTCATGGGTTTGCCTCAAATGTCCCAAAGAATAAAACAATTAAGCAACACAGATCTGTAATTTCTTCATCTTTTGCATCTCTAAAGTACTGAAATTACATAAAACTGTGTCCTCAATCCAGTTGCTCAGAATGAATCATCTGGACTCAGCTTGTGTATTTTTGGATCCTGTCTGCCTGAAAAGCCTGTTGGGCACATGAAGAGGACAGAAGAGGTCAGAGTTTGTTTGGTTTTTTTTTCTTTTTTTGGTTTTGTAAGAAGGAGCCGCACTGTTATTAATCCTCCCTTCTCCCTTCAGATGTTTCTTTGTGCCACTCATCTATCACAGTTTCTGGCATAAGACCAAATGTACTTTTTAGATTGTGTGTTTTAGGAGTCTGTTTGCCTCTTTAAAAAAAAGGAAATGACCAAAGGCACAAGATGTACTTTACATTGCTGCACTGCTTCTGTGATTGATTTAATTATTATTAACTATAATAACTTAGTATGTTTAAAATGCACCAGATGAGGAAGAAAACACAAATGCACATAGATTACAAGAACATATTACAAATCAGATAAAGAAATCACTTAAAGAAATTTACTAGAGCAACCCGTTCAGTGCGTACCCACAACAGTACTACAAAGCAGTCTTATCATGAAATACACTGCATTTTGTTACTCTTAAAAGCCTCTGAGTAAAACCAATAAAACTGCTAATTAAAGATATAATTGGTTGAATTGAAAATCTTAACTTTCATAACTAGCTCTTATGTGAAGCACAAGAGACTAAACCCTAATCTATCGATCAGCCAACAGCCCCATCTGGTGTGTTAACTAATAACCTGTTTCCTCTTTCAGTGACTTCTTTTCCCAGTTTGTGATAAGAAGGGATTTACATTTACATTACATATACAGTACTGTCCAAATGCCTTGAGCCACCCTTCTTTATATTTTGCTTCCAAGGAGCCAGACTTTCTGAAGTGGTCTTCATCAACAGTTCTTCAGGCTTTCTGAAGGTCTTTCAAAGTTTTTCTTTGGACATTGGCTGCTTTTTCACTCATTTTCAGTCCAGTCTTTGTACGTGACCATTTTCAGAAGAATGTTTTTTCTTTAAGTCACTTCACACTGACCTATAAATCATTCATGCATAAAAAAGGCACCTAACTCAAGGCATGAACCAGTGTTGTGTCTACGTATAACAGACAACTTAGCAAAGAACCAATTTTAAATTGTATCTTTAGGCACTTTGTCACTAGCACTTGTTCCCATTTCTTTTGTTGAATCTACAAAAAATGCCAAAGATAACAAAGTTTGAAAGGCATAAAATAGTATTTTTGCATGAACAAGGTGATTCCTAAAGAGATATTAGCCAAAGACTGACATATGTCAGCATGGTGTGCAGTGTGTCCTTAAAAAATTTGAGGAAACTGGACAAGTGGAGAAGAAGTGGCAGATCTACAGCACATGAACAGTATCTGAAAGACATGTCCTTAAGAAATAGGAAGGAAATCCAGCAAAGACCTGACACGGGACCTGAGAGATGCATCTGACCCTTCAGTTGATCCATCTACTGTTTGCTGAAGCCTGATCAGAAATGTACGGAGGTCAGAAGAGAGGTACAACAGTGAGTGTCTACAGCCATCTGTAAAACACAGTGGAGGCTCTGTCATGGTTTGGGGCTGCATTTCAGCCAGTGGTGTTGGGGATCTTGTCAAAATTGAATGAATTATGAGCGCAGAAAAGTACTGTCAGATTTTGATCAACCATGCAGTCCAATTTGGAAAGCATCTGATTGGCAACAGCTTCATTTTTCAGCATGACAATGATCCTACACACACTGCTAATACAGTAAAAGCATACCTGGATAGAAAAACAAACAATGGAACACTATCAGTCATGGATTGGCCTCTGGTTTAAAATAAAGTGTACTATCCAGAGAAACAACTGCTGACTGCAGAGAACCAAACTCTAATCAAGACAAAACAGCACCAAGCTATCACTTAAAGGTTATTATGCGTAACTTCAAGCATTAATACAGTTTTAAAAAGTCCCTTATATAAAATTCTGCCCATCTTAGAGCTTCATGTATGGGAAAATTAGCTATAGAGACTGAACTTTTTTTTTTTTTTAAGTACCGGGCTGTAAGCATGTTTATTTCTGCTGTAAAGTTTGTCATTTCAACACTGGAGTCTATAGAGATTGACTCGAACTCCACTTCAACTTTGGCTTCAGTTTTTAGGCCCACAGGTTGACACACAATTATGTACAGGGAGATATACAAAAAAAACTGCATGATGCTCAAGGTCATGTGTTAGCCCTGTGGTAGACTGACAACCTGTCCAGGGTGTACCCCATCCACCCCGCCTAGCCCTAAGTCCAGATGAACCTGAAAAGGATTAGTGGTTAAGAAAATGGATGGATAGACTTGCAGGTCATGCAAAATTATTCAAACCAATAGATAAAAACAAGAGATAATAATTTGCTTATTGAAATATCATGGTCATCATTTAAATGCCTTTTGATTAGCCACGAATCGAGTCACAGAGAAATGTCACGAGCAAACTTAACAAAAGGTCGTAAACTTTAGTTGGACATGGAAAGTTGCTAGAGAGTTCCTCAAAACACGTCTACTCTGTGGATGAATTGCTGGACATAAATGTCAAATTGTGTGAACAGGTGGCATGGGAACAATGAATACAACAAATACCAAGTGTATAAATCACTCTCTCTTGTAGATTCTCCTACATTTATAGGCTTATAAATTCTATACAAACAATGTACAGCGTCTGACTTAAACTGAGCCTAAAGCAGTAAACAGCTACCTCTCCAAGGGTATTACTGCCTTAGATGAAAAGGAAAAAGAAGATAAAATGCCAGAAATAAAAATACTAATAAAAGGAACATGATTACCTCCAGCAATAATTTGATACTTGAAAAGCTGTTCTGAAGAGGAAGAGAAGGGTTTTTTGAAGACTTTTTGAAGAATTTTTGTTGAAAAGGGTGACAGTTCTGTCACATTTTACTTTTCATATTTCTATATTTGTTCTTCTAGCAAACTTAATACCAGCAATGCAGCCAGGAGCTCTAGATTTAGCATGTTTTTTTAATTCCACATATCAGATGTGGAGCATGCTAGTAACTAAGATTAAAGAATGTGTGATAGTATACTGTATTATAATACTATATTACAGACACAGAATAGTCTTTTTCGTCTCACTCCAGTGACTGTATGAAATTATTCTGAATCCTTCATTCATTATGAATTTGCTGTTGTTACATACCTACTTGTGGTCACTGCAGCCTGGTGCCTACACTTGCCAGACAGTAAGAGAAATCTTGGCAAGGTCATTGGTGCATCAAAGGGATCAGATGATAGACATTTAAAATTTCTTCCTGGCTATGGCTGTGGCAGACACCAGTTGCTCAACTGCTGAGGGGTTGAGTGTGATGTATTACTGTTGGTCACTGGTAGCATCTAAGATGACACAGTGTATAAATGTGTCATGCCATGCAAAGATAGCACAGGATTGGCTACTGTTTATATCTGTGAAAGGGCACAGAAATGCTTTTTTCCCACACTGTGGGAGGATCACGGAGTAGTACAACATCCCAGCAGAAGTCAATCAAAGTCCAAAAAATTATGAGATTTCTGTCTGTTTTTTGGTGATGGTACACAGTTTAACGACAAATGTGTGCCAACCTTTTGGTATTTTAAATGCTCCCAATGCTCCGTGACCTACTTGCAGCTTGAGCAGCTTAAAGATGGGGGGGCAATGTCATGAGTGTACAGTTTTCTTGTTTTCTTGTGTTCTAAAATGGGAACATCACAGACGTTTCAGCAGTGTGGAAGTATCTCAGTCCCCTATAGAGGTCAGTAGAAGTTTAGCTGGTTAATTCTCCTTTAACTGAACCACCAATCAAGTGTGGATGTTGAGGGGAAAAGATTTTAAAACAATCTCTCTACAATAGCCTCTACATGTCAGTCCACTAAATACCAAAAATGTCTAATAGTACCTGCAGACTTTTACCTTGAAATATTATGTTGTGTCTCATGGTGGTATAAATTTCTCCAAGTGCCCATTAAAACATGATATCCTTGTCCCACAAGGAGCTCACTTGCACAGCTCTGAAGTACACTACTGGCTCCTTGAGACATCTCTATAAATAGTACTGCATGCCTGTTTCCTGTCGCTTATAACAGGGCCCTGATGACTATCTGCTCACCTTCAAAGGAAAACACAACCCAAACTCACCACAGTGCAGTCTCCCATCCTCCATCTTAAATGATTTCTTTGATGGACACAGCAGAAGACATTAATGATGTTAGTGTAGCAACACCCTTGACACTGATGCGGTTCTTTGTTGCCTACTTTTGAGCAACACAGTGATGATATAGGCTGCCACAGAAATGAAACGCCAATGATCAAAAGGGAAAACCGGAGAAAACCCAATTAGTGCAGCCGCTCTTGCATCTGCAGACTCTCTGCATGGTAACATAAGAAACAGGTAAACTAGATAGCAGGAGGAAAAGCATATTTTGAATGTCTCAGGCAAAGAACAAACCTTGTTTATTTGGGTGTTTGCATTACCTGTTAGTGTAAAATTTATGCTTACAAACAGGATGTTGAGTCATCTGGAGACAGTGGAAAACACCTAACTCTCAGATGTAGCTACCATGACGTCACCCACTGGTTTATGAAGTCCCAAGGTCAAGACAAGAAGTCATTTTCCTATAGACTAAAAGTGCCTTGCGAAAGTATTCATACCCCTTGAACTTTTCCACATTTTGTCACGTTACAACCATAAAATTAAATGTATTTTATTGGGATTTTATGTGATAGACCAACACAATTTTTGCCCAGTCAAGGCACTGTATATATTTGAAATATGAGGCATTGTCCTCCTGCTGGCCAGTAGAAAAAAATTTTCAGACCTGGTAGCTGCATCATTTATATACAGCCTATTCAAAAACAATCTGTACGTTAACTCTGTGAGGACTAACTTGTTTGCATGCTTGCATGCAGTCTTCCAAAAAAAAAAACAACAGTATATAGCTCAACATGGATGATGCTGTGAGAAAGTCTAATGTTGATTGGTTGAAAAGTGGGCCACTGTCTGTGCTTTTTTAATGCTGTTTTTTTTTTTTTTTTTTTTTTCTTTAAATAAACCTTTGATGGGGTTTTTTGTGCTTCTCCCTCCACATAGTGAACTCTGCTGTCGCTCTCTGTCGTGTTCCGCCACACTGTTCAACCAATCAGCATTCGATGTATGCAGGGCTTCATCCATGTCGAGCTACATGCTATTGGTTTTTTGGAGGGCTGCATGCAAACATGTCTCCATAGGTTGCATACCAATAATCTTTCACTCTGTGTAGACAAATGACTATGCAAACGGACACAAACTTGATACAATAAATCCCCAATTAGTCATTATCAGTGATGACCCCAGAATATGTCATTTTTGTTTTATTTAAAATTGTTCTCCCAAGTTTTGGCAATCAAGGGACAGATTTAGGCTCATAAGGCTGGTGGTGTACATTTTAAACCTTGTTTTTCTTTTTTCTTCTTTTATTCATAAACATGTTGTATCATTTAGGTTCATGAGGGAGGAAACACTTTGCAAGGACTTATACGCCATAACCTTCAAATGACCTTACAGTCTGACTTCTCAAGAGAAAACAAAAACCGGTGAGAAAAAAATGCACAAGCTCAATTATCAAGGGGACTGGTGTAGCAGAGCTAAATGCTTCAGTGTGTTTCAGTCAACAGTGCAGTGGTGAGATGAAGGGGTCTGTCATCTGGAGTAGAACAAGATCACTGTTGTAACAAAAAAGATTGTAATTATGAAGGCATAGATTGGTATCTCAGCAAAATCGTGCAGCAGTTGAAAAAAAAAAACATTACAGCTTGGAGATTGGATCAACTTGATCTAAGCAAATGAAAGGCACAGTTTGAGAGGTTACATAACACATAAATAGGTGAGGGAGGCTAAGGTGCTGTGAAACCCAATACTGAGGCATTGTGGGGGGTGCAGACAAAAAAAAGAGCCAAACTAAACGGAGTGAGTGATAGGCAAACCGGCAAAGGTGGTGGCGGGAGATGGGGACACTCGAAGATGTAAATCATCTCCCACTGCTTCAGATAATTTGAAGTTTTGTAGATGAGAGCAGTGTTCAAGCCAGACTGCTGGCCGCCTGTGCGGGTGTGTCAGGGGAGGTAATGGGATGTGACCTTGGAAAGATATTCTTATAATATAAACATTAGGGCTGTGGCTCTGCCAGCTTTGCTTCTGATATATATATTTTTTTTTACATGGTTATGAAATATCAAAGGTCACTCTGTTTAGTCTGTTTATAGTGGAACTTCTGAGTATAGCTATCTGCCACAATTTTGGGTTTTGCTGTAGCTCCTTCTTTTTTTTGTAAGACCTCCTCCCTCATGTTTGTTTGTTAATGTTTAGCTTTTCTCCCTGTCATCTGGGCTTTCTTGTCTGTGTCACCCTCTCTTTGTCTAGCTGTGCTTTTCATATCTCTCATAACCTGTTTTATTCTGTTGTGACTCTCCTTGGCTGCACTACTCACTATAAAGTGGGCTATTAAGTTTGCCATTTTGCAGAGCTGTCTGTATGTATAGTGCATATTATTTTACCTTATCTAGGGGACAGAGTATCCAACAATCACTTAAGAAAAACTGTGTACCAAGGAGTTGCATGTTGCATTAGCACTAAAAGAAAAATGGCTGACAGACAAGAGTAGAAAGAAGCAAAAAAAAAAAAGCCACAAAATATTTGTATTTATTAATGTGGGAAAATTGTATAATATGTATTTATCATTAAAAATGCTTGTCAGTATATGTTTATTGGGTGATGCTAATGAGTCACAGTAGTGTCCAAAAGGTTTTTTTCATTTTGCAGATGAGCTCACTATTTGGCCCTCTCATAGACAGTAAAAAAGTTGGACGTAGCTACCATGACATCACCCGCTGGTTTCAGAACTGCCTCAAGATGAGCTTTTTCACTGTCGCCACTGTATTGATTGCAAGAAACCGGATGTGATAGATTGACTGTGAAACCACTAATGGCTTGTGATTAATGAGTCATTAGCCAATGAACAAGTGGGAAAAAAACAAGGCTAATCCTCCTGTTTGAAACATGGTGTGACCATGATTTACAAAATACACAAAGTTTTTATTCAGTATGACCCAAAATGAGTGACTAAAACTGTGAATTCGGCAGCAAAGTGTCAAGAAAGACAGAAAGAAAGACAGAGGTCAAGAAAGAAAGCCTTTTTCCCACAGACTTCCATAGGACCGGAAGTCTTTTTGCAACCACAGCTATCACCATCTAGTGGCCCTCAGAGAGAATGCAAGTTTTTAGGCACTTCCACATTGGCTTAATTTTTCTGACCAGGAAGCTACATCCATCTTTTCACTGTCTATGGGTCCTCTATATAGAACTGTCTGCATTCACACTGACAGGATGTATTTCTCTGACTGCCTGAACCCATGGACATCACCAAATGCTGTGTTTCCTCCATTGAGATTCTCTGCTTGTTTGTGGGTCTCTCTGCCTTCAGTTTTGCATTTAATAACTGAAAAGCATGCTCTACTGGGTTGAGAGCAGGTGCTGATTTGGCCATTGAAGAATATCCCATTTCTTTGCTTTGAGAAACTCTTGGTTTGCTTTTGCAGTATGCTTTGGGTCTTTATTTGCACTGTGAAATGCTGTCCAATCTGCTGAATCTGAGCAGAGAGTATAGCCCTGTACACTTCACAGCTCACAATTAATTTTATCAGCAGTCACATCATCAGTAAACACTAGTGGCCTGGCTCCACTGGTAGCCATACATGCCAAATACCATAACATTGCCTCCACCAGATACTGTGGTATGCTTCAGATCACGAGTTGTTTCTCTCCTTCTCTTCCCATTTTTCTGATACACATTAATTTTGGTTTCACCCGTTCAAATAATTTTTTAAGAGCTGCGCAGGCTCTTTTAGATGTTTTCTGGTAAAGCCTAATCTGAGAGATGAAAATATAAAAATAAATAGAGATAAACACAGTGAGGTACTATAGTAATAATACAACATGATAAGATTATATAGTGCAAAGTGAAAAATAAGAGGGACAGGGGGTTAATTCACTTAAAGTTCTCTGGGTTTATTACACCTAAGTGTTAGGGAGGGGAGGAGGGGTTATATATTTGACTGCCTGTGGGAAGAAGCTATTTTTTAATCCGTTAGTTCTGGTTCTGATCAGTCTGTATCTCTTCCCAGAGGGCAAGGGGGAAAACAGGTGATGTCCAGGGTGGGTGTGTTCCTTTATGGACCAGATGGGTAGTGTTATACCTAGGGCACACTCATGCATCCTTTCTGTTTTCTACTGTGCACCTGGTGAACCACACTGTGCAGCAGTAGGTAAGGACGCAGGTGATAAGAGAGGTGAGCGTGCTTTAACTTCCTAAGGAGATGTGTGTGGTCCAGGTGAGGTCAGCCAAGATGTGCACACCAAGGAACTTAAAGCTCTCTACCTTCTCTACTTTCTCCCCTTGTATGATGAGGGCAGGGTGCTCGGTACTCTTTGATTTTCTGAAGTCCTCTGTCATTTCCTCTGTTTTTGTAGTGTTTAAGTGCAGGTTATTGTGACAACACCATTGTGTCAAATGCTGAACCTCCTCTGTGTAGGCTGGCTCATCATTGTCAGACCAACTATGGTGGTATCATCAGTAAATCTGACAATGGTGTTGGTAGGGTGGTTAGTCATATTTCATAAAGAAAGGCATACAGTATATAATGCCATAGCAGCTGCTGTATTATATCTGGAGTGCTTTACTATTTAAAAGCAATAGTCACAGTGTAATTGTTGCTCAGACTCATCAATACAAGATATTGTCCTTTAGTTCACACTTGTTTATTAATATATTTTTGCCTTGTGCATAAAAACAAAAGCCTGCATCCTTTTGCTTTCCATCTGCCAAAGTAAAGTTAATAGTCCCAATATAGCTAATGGATTGTTCTCATAGTTTATCCAGTGCATCCTCTTGCCTCTCCATTGTCTTTGGCTTCTGGGAAGCTGCTAATGGGGCGCCAGTAACAGTTTAGGTAAACTGTTATGACTAATGACAAAAGAGTGTCCTGTCAACAACAACAGCAAACACAGAGGGGAAAGATGACATGAAAATGATAAACAGATAAACACACACATTGTCAGTTTGTCACAAAAATATAACAAAAAGAACAAAAGATCATAGAATAGACTGTCTGGTATATATTTTGCACCTGCATGAGGCTGCAAAGTTTGTGTATTCAGTTGTTCACTTGTCACAAATCAAGGTGATTTCTTGCAAAAATAAATAAATCTTTCTGTTATACAATAAATGCAAAATTAATCAGGAGCTACTAACAACCACTTCATGTCACACTTGCCTTACCTTAAAGAAGGGTGGTGGAAGGCAGGGGGCAATCAGAATAAGTGCAAGCAAAGTGGATTTGGACTCCTGAGTGCTTTCTAATCAGCCTGAATCTAGCTCTCATGAACATATGACTCTGGATGTTTTTATTGCACATGTTATTTATTTACCCACACAGTTGATTTACATTAATTTTCTGGAGATACACCCTTACCATAAACAGGTTACCTCACAGAAGTCCAAGTCTAAACATCTTCCCCATTAAACTCAACCTTTTTTTAGGGCTTGCTTTTTGTCCCTAAAGTGACACACAATGTGACTGCTAAAACAGATTTATGTCCCCACAACATGAGTAATACAATGGATAACACACTCATATACTCTTTGCTGACTGATCCTGCAGGGAAACGGGAAGGAAATGTTTGCTTACGCACAATCAGCTGATGACCGGCATAGTGTTTCCTGTTCTAATGACCTTCTATCTGCACCTTAAGCTTACTGTATTGCTGCAATAATGTCTGTAGTGTATGAATGAGCCATTCATTGTGTTTTGGTGAACCTCTGGAGAGGCACAGTGGATAATAAGGATCTCTACAAATGATTTGCCAGAAGAGTGAGATCTCAGCCAAGGACATGAATTACCCAAATACCAAGCTGTTAATCTGTCTCCAGACATAACACAGTTACACAGAGCTGGTGTCAAACTAAAACAGGCTCCCTCAGATGGTTCAGGGTGGTAGATGGTCGTGTACTGCCACCTGCTGGACAAAGATATGTATAGCAAGAGGGTTTTCATGCTCCTGCTGGTTATGTGGGATTTACGGGTTATTGCAATAATCATTCATTGTGAACATCAAGTCAGTGTTCACGGGTTGAAAACCTTTTTAAAGACTGCACAATTACAGAGAAATTTGAGATGTTTTGTTGTCTATTCATTATTATTTAAACTTTAACTGGGCAAAAAGAGGTCGACTTGAATGGCATTTAATGCCAGCTCAGCTCTTTATTGTATTTGACTAAGGAAATATTAGCCCTTTATGTCCATATAATTATCAATGAAACATATTGCATTTAAAATTTATATACCTTTATTCTTCAACTCAGTCTGAACTCTCTTAGACAAACTTTCTTGTAATTTCTTTAAGTAGTCTTCAGGAATAGTTCTCCAGGCTTCTCGAAGGACATTCAAAGCTCTTCTTTGGATGTTTTCTGCCTTTTGTTCCGCTCTCTGCCAAGATGATCCCACACTGCTTCAATAATGTTGAGGTCCGGGCTCTGAGGAGGCCGATCCATGACTGATAGTGTTCCATTGTGTGTTTTTCTATCCAGTTACGCTTTTCTGCGCTCATAATTCCATCAATTTTGACTAGATCCCCAACACCACTTGAAATGCAGACCCAAACCATAACAGAGCCTCCATCGTGTTTTACAGATGGCTTTAAATAGCTGTTTGCATTCATCACTCTATAAGACCTGATGCCACTGATTTTCAGTCCAGTTCTTGTGTAATGTGACAGCCTTTTCTCCCTGTTTCCCTTTCTTAAGAATGGATTCTTGACAGCCACCCTCACATTAAGCCCATTTCTGATGAGGCTTTGGTGAACAGTAGAAAACCTACAGAAAACCCGGAGAACTATTGCTCAAGACCACTTTAAAAAATATTTCATGAAAGTCTGGCTCCTTGGACGCAAAATACAAAGAAATGAGGGGTGGCTCAAGACTTTTGCAATATGCTGTACTTTATCCAGAAACTAACCTGTTGAGAGCCTGTGTGGAGGAATAAAATATAAAGCTATATACTACTACTGCTGCTGCTAATAATAATAATAATAATAATAAAAACATTAAACTGTTGTCAGCAAGATTACGCAAAAACTATTCAGTCGAATTTCGTAACACTAGGAGGAGTGTAGCAAAAAGGAGAAACTATGCTATTTGGTGCCGAACAGAATTGTATTACTGTTTGAAAGTGACAGGCTGAACATTGGCCCTGGCACGCGATACTCTGTGCGAGTGCCCTTCTTGTTTTTCTTTTTTTTTACTAAAGCATAAAAATCTGTTTAAGCTTCTTTTCCCAGACCTCCCCACCCTTGTGCGCAGTCCGCATTTACAAATCGAGCACACCGATTAGAAGGAAAGACTCAAGCTTTCACCTTAACCAATCAGATTTGTCAGCCACCTGCGTCCTCGCAGCTGATTGGCTGAAAATCCAGCTTGTCACGCATTACTGCGTATTGACATTTCCGCTTTGCTACTTTTTAAAACACAGGGGCTTTTTAAGAAAACTGTGGGCTTCATGTGGAGGTGAATCTGACAAACAAGCTTTTGAGGAGTTACTCAAGTCGACCCGACTTCTTAAAACAAGTGCGATGCAGTCTTTAAGGTGAGGACACTTACATAATCCCCAAAATATTCCCGCAGTCTAAACGTTTTGGAGTTTAAATTATGCTTACATGATATATTAATAAAACAGCCTCATTAAGTCAGGTAATTTATTAATAAGTTAAGGGCTAAATAATTGTTGACAGTGTTTTTCTTTGCCGCGGGTGAGTCCAAACTATAGGAGTTTTTGTTAAGTTGGTAAGTGTATTTTGTCATATCACACCCATTTTGCTGCTTGTGACATGGAGTCTGGTTTCTCAATTTCCTAGAAATCTCTTCCGTCCTAGCTGGTCTTGTGATGAAAGGCTCGACGGGAAAATTGTTGTCATCACCGGTGCCAACACTGGCATCGGCAAAGAAACGGCCATTGATCTGGCAAAGAGAGGTTAGTCTGGCTGAAATCTTAAACCAGAGATTGAATCAGTGTTTAGTTTTTTTTTGTTTGTTTTTCTTTTTCTTTTTGTGGTTACTTGCTTTATGTACGGGTATCAGCAACTGGAGTTAAGAGGAAGAAGGAAATATTAGCAGGAAATGTTGACTTTTAGATACACAGAGGAATGCAATGAACTAACCCCAGAGGAAACCTACACAGGCACAGGGAGAACATGCAAACCCCACACAGAAAGGCCCCAGCTGACCAGCAGGTTCAAACTCGGGACCTTTTAATATTGAGACCACACTGTTAACCACTAAACCACTGTGCTGCCACTAAATTGGCTGTGAATGTGAGGTGAATGATTGCCTGTCTCTCTGTGTTAACCCCTCTCTCTGTTGTACCCCATGTCTTACCCTATGACAGCTGGGAATTCCCCCCCAAAAAATAAAAAATTGCCCCCTTCCTGATTTCTTAGTTTTTTGCATATCTGAAACTTACATGTTTCCGAACATAAAACAAATTTTAATATTAGTCAAAGATAAGCTGATTAAATACAAAATGCAATTTTTAAATGATGGTTTCATTTTTTTAAGGAAGAAAAGATATCCAAACCTACCTGGCCCTCTGTGAAAAAGTAATTTCCCCCGAAACCTAATAACTGGTTGGGCCACCCTTAGCAGCAACAACTGCGATCAAGCATTTGTGATAACTGGCAATGAGTCTTTCACATCACTGTGGAGGAATTTTGGCCCACACTTCTTTGCAGAATTGTTTTAATTCAGCCATGTCGGAGGGTTTTCGAGCATGAACGGATTTAAGTCCAGGCTTTGACTTTGGTTTTTTTGTTTTTGTAATTTTTTTTGAGTCATTCAGAGGTGGACTTGCTGGTGTGTTTTGGGTCATTGTCCTGCTGCATAACCCGAGTGCTCTTGAGCTTCAGGGAACAAACTGATGACCAGACATTCTCCTTCAGGATTTTCTGGTAGAGAGCAGAATTCATGGTTCCATCAATT